>OY720038.1:16445261-16497772 GCA_963082485.1 Eudonia mercurella
CGCCCATGGACACCCGCAAAACCAGAGGAATCGCAGACGCGTTGCCGGCCTTTGACTTGTTGAACAAAATACGAAACCTATAAAAATTTAATTTGAATTTAGAACAGTAACATTAGGATTTCAAAACCTTATCTAATATATAAAATTCTCGCGTCACAGTTTTCGTTGCCATACTCCTCCGAAACGGCTTGACCGATTTTGATGAAATTTTTTGTGCTTATCCGGTATCTATGAGAATCGACCAACATCTATTTTTCATCCCCCTAAATGTTAGGGGTAGTCCACCCCTAAATTTTTTTTTTATTTTTTATGGCAAAACAACGTTTGCCGGGTCATCCGGTATCTATGAGAATCGGCCAACATCTATTTTTCATCCCCCTAAATGTTAGGGGTAGTCCACCCCTAAATTTTTTTTTTATTTTTTATGGCAAAACAACGTTTGCCGGGTCATCCGGTATCTATGAGAATCGGCCAACATCTATTTTTCATCCCCCTAAATGTTAGGGGTAGTCCACCCCTAAATTTTTTTTTATTTTTTATGGCAAAACGACGTTTGCCGGGTCAGCTAGTCTAATATATAAAATTCTCGCGTCACAGTTTTCGTTGACATACTCCTCCGAAACGGCTTGACCGATTTTGATGAAATTTTTTGTGCTTATCCGGTATCTATGAGAATCGGCCAACATCTATTTTTCATCCCCCATAATGTTAGGGGTAGTCCACCCCTAATTTTTTTTTTATTTTTTATGGCAAAACAACGTTTGCCGGGTCATCCGGTATCTATGAGAATCGGCCAACATCTATTTTTCATCCCCCTAAATGTTAGGGGTAGTCCACCCCTAAATTTTTTATTTATTTTTTATGGCAAAACGACGTTTGCCGGGTCAGCTAGTATTATATACTATTAAACGACATTTCACATATATTCCTAAATATACACATTTTTCTGATAATCCTTACAAAACATAAACTTGCAAGGTGTTTCGATTTTTCTGATGAGAAGTGTATGATTTTACGCAAATATTGTTGCGAACAAATTACAATTAGATAAAATTCTACTAGCGGGATTCGAACCCGCACCACATGACATGCCGGGTCAGGTGCACTGCACTGCCAACTATGCTATCGTGGCTCAATCCAACTCGCCGAAATTAATCAACACCATCAATTTTTACTTTATAAGCCAAAGGAGCCCTATTCAATGTCGACAACTACGTCATCAACATCCGATCTTAATATTTTTACAAAATATTGAAAGATCAGTTAAGAATTAGGCAAGCTATATTTATGATTACTTACATATAATTTTACGCAAATATTGTTTACGTTTACGCAAATAATCATGAATATAGCTTGCTGATCTTTCAATATTTGTAAAAATATTAAGATCGGATGTTGATGACGTAGTTGTCGACATTGAATAGGGCTCCTTTGGCTTATAAAGTAAAAATTGATAGTGTTGATTGATTTCGGCGAGTTGGATTGAGCCACGATAGCATAGTTGGCAGTGCACCTGACCCGGCATGTCATGATCCCGCTCGTAGAATTTTTTCAACACTTTGTCTATTTTCAAAATTTTATAATTAATTAAATTCAGTTAAGGGGGTGCAGCGCGGACGCAAAACTGCGAGTTTCAAGTTTCTTTATGATAGCGAGCGAGCGGCGCGTGGCAGTGGTGTGACAACGGCGCACGACAAGAATACGCACGCACACTAATATCTGTACAGAGTAGGCTGGTGATTTAATTAGAGCCATGTTTACTTTCGTAAAATCATAGGCGTTTGGGTAAAAAATAATAAAGTCTTAATATTTTCATATTCATATTTTTTTATTGAAAAATAAGACAACAGTGGCCTGCGGAATATCAATACAAACATTCTGATGTGGAATCATTGTTTCATTTGTGCTATATTTACAAAGTATCTGAAGAAATAAGTTTTTAGATATCATTACTTTTACGTGTTGTTTATGCAGTTTCTGGGTATTTGTTTCAAATTACAATACAACCATGGCCTTGTGAAAGGATCAAGCTAACCTACACTAGTCCTTTTAATGTATATGACTATTCAGCGCCTAGCACAAGTGACTTAAAAACACGTAAATTTTCGGAATTCCGCGCGGCACCCCCTAAGTTTACCAATTATTTTCATTTGGTTCCATTGTGTCGTCAAGACAAACTGCATTAATAAGACGCTGTAAACCGGCACACTTAAGATAGAATATTACTTACTTTGTTCTGTACTCTTATGACTATCGCTGTTTTCCTTATCCTTATCTCTGTTTTTATTCTTTCTCTTCTCTTCTTTTAATGTACTAGCCTCTTTCTTTTCACACTTAGACGACTTAGTGCTACCTGAACACGAAAATAATATAACATTAGTGTGTTAACATTATATCTTTTTGAAAATGACATAGCCTTCGTTTTCTTTAAATTCAGTAACGAAATCTTGATTCTTTAGAACGATAAACATCATAACCACTTAACCATTTCAGTAAAAAAGTTTCCTAATGGTACATATTGATATTCTTATGTGTGGTTGACTGTCTGCGAATACCTACTGTGTCCGTTTGAGAACACAGTAGACAAAGTTAAAGGTTTGCCATTTTGTTGCGTTGTTTTATTTCTTACTAGGCACTTTATATGATTTGTAAAAAAAAAACCTGTCCGATGGCAAAGGGGTATATAGTATATCAATATCAATAACAAAAAAAAATATAATTCATAAAAATAAAAGTTATCGTAATTTAAAATGCAAGTTTTTTGTACCCACATTACTCAAATTACCCCAAATCAAGCAAATTTTTGAAATGTGACAACACTAATCGAGAGTATTTTAATGTCATTGTGTTTAAGTAAGAGTCGTTGCAACTACCTATGCAGCGGCTCGCAGGGGCTTATTAATAAACAAAGTGTAAGCTTGGAGTAGGTATTCCGTGTTTTGTCTCTTTTACTCTAATATGAAATGAAGTTTACATGACGGAAATAAAACACGGATAATTATGATGCGTTTTGACCGCCGCCAAACTTCTAGTCTCTCTGAAGTTGGCGCGATACGCGTCGCAGTAGTAAAAAATAGGCGTCAGTAGGACGAAGGCGGGGACGAGCGGCAGGGCCTGACTGTGTACAGCTGCGCGAAGCAACTTCAGAGGGGGCTAGAAGTATGGCGCGATCTATACCCCGGCCTTTTGTTTATTCTGTGTACCGGTGCCGTCTGAGTGTGGGTTTCAACGATTTTACACAACATAGGGTATGTTCCGATATACACTGCGAGCACTGTCCAGTGCTCTTACTGGTGAGAAATTTGTTCCGTTATGGCAGTATACTGCCGCAGTATCCTAGGGAAATATATGACGTCATAAATCGTCGCCATTTTTGCACTGGCATTTTCGAGATAAGGTGCTCTCAGTGCTTTGATCACGTGATCAACAGCGACCAGAAATTTAAAAAACTTGCACTATTGATTGAAAGTATACTGGACTGCGTTCCGTTTTAAACAGTAACCATTATAGCTAACTATAAAGGAACGGCTTCGCAGTATACTAAATTGACGTCACACCTTACTGTGCTCGCAGTGTATATCGGAACATACCCCATATGTGTATGTTACGGGAAGTGTTCACGGCCAAGAAACGAATCGTGCTGATGCAGGCAGACCGCGAGTGCGTGATTTAAACATCGAAGAGGTGTTAAATTTATCCTCTACCGAAGTAGGTACTTACTCCTTCTGTGGCGCGACAACAACTAGGTAATACTAATCGGTAACAGTTGTGATACTGTTAGTGTGGATGGTGTTAAAAGATGGCCAACAACAACTGAGCTCGTGAATTATGACGTTGCTATGGTTACCTGTTAGTAAACGCCCGCGTCGCCCGCGCCGCTTGTATTGCCATGTAAGTGTCCTCATTTAACAAAATTTTGTTAGATTTTCATTAGGGTAAAGTTTGTTCACTTATAATTTTAAAAAGATTACAAGATTAAAAAGATACTATTGATTAGACAACTAATAACACTTTTACGTATCGGACAGGGTTTTTTTACATATTGTATAGCATTTTTGTTAACAAATGCAGCCTGTTAGCATTATAAAATGACCCTATGGCATGCCCTTATTAGCCCTATTAGTGAAATATTTTAGGGTTACTTTTCTCCAACAGCAAAAAATAATTGATATTTCTTATCAAAGAATGGAGATAACTAGTGAAGTTGGAAAGTAAACTTAATATTTATAACACAATCAAACATAGCCTACATCATGGCTAGCCCTATTATTTGTCAACCGGAGAAAATGCATTACGCGGACCATTGTGCAAGTACCTGGGTACATCCTCCTCCCCTAAAAAGGCGTGGCTTAATCTGGTTTAAGCCACGCCTTTTGACATTAAAAGCTCGTTAATAAAATTTGTTCCGTTCTTTCCCGATTTCCATCCACTGTTTGGGTGATGTTATCTGCCTACCCTTTCAAGGGCCTAGCGCCAGTACCCCACCTTTATTATGGTCGTGCTTGTCGTCGTCGTCGGCGTGGCCGGGCGGCGCGCCGTTGCTGTGCGCGTGCGCATTGTTGTGCACGCTTGAGTTGGCGCTCTTGTCGCGCGTCGACGTCTGCTGCGTTAAATGCTTCTCTAGCTTATCTAACTGCAAGGAAGAAAAAGTACATGGTGAACCATTTTAAAAGTGTAGGTTATATTATTTTTGCTGCATTTGAGTGTCACGATCGTCATTATAAGCCTAAGAATGACCCATTGCTGGACAGAATTTAAAAATCGAGTAAACTGTTCTCAAACGATAACAAAATACATTTTAATATGGCTACTATTGTTTCATCTTTATCTCATCTAAAATCACTAACATATTATGACCACATGGTCATGGTTTTACATAAAATAATAGGGGAGAGGCTGATCTAACAGCCTCCGCCATCCAACTTAGCGGAATCTCCTAAAACAAGCAAATCTTTTGCTCAAAAGGAGGTTCCAAACCCAATGTTAATATAAACGTTTATTAAAGCGAAATAAATAAACATAACATAAACAAGCTTTCCTTATTCTTAATCTTTGAAGACAGACTTCCAAAAAAGGTGGATTTAGGTAATTACAATATGAAATGAAAATATTTAGCCCGGGGGGTTTCTGTTCTGATCTATTATTTAGTATGCGTATTTCTTTTTATTAGTACAAGCCCATACGTCAACTTGTCAATAAATTATTTAAAAAAAGACCCGAATCAATGACATAATTGAAATGTACCTTAAACTTTAGCTCCGCCTGCTCCTGCGGGCAGTGGCCGTTTTGTTCGACCTTGACGCAGCGCCGACGGACGGCCGAGCCGTTCATATGCCGCGTGTCGTTCTCAGCGCTGCGCTCCGGCTCTTTACTGGCCGTCGGCTGGCATTGCTGTTGCTGATCCAATTAAAATGATAATGTATACCCTTGTATTTTAAGTTATTATCAATAACGGTATGCAATGATCAAAAGCGTCAAGCAGAAACAAATGGAATAATAACATGAAAAAATATTTACAAATGTAAAATAAAGTTAGAAGCTATTCCAGTTATATTTTCACTACATATCATTATTAAAGTGCTGTTAACACAATGATAATACTAGTGAAGACCCCTTCGGAAAGCAAATGAAAGGAAATTTATTTCTTCACAAGTAGGTACATATACCAACCAACAAGTGTTAACACATAAGAAAGTAAATAAAAAACAAATATATATTATTTGGTGTTTCAACTGGGAGAAGATTCACATCAGTAGTCTAAAGTGATTATTAGAATTGAACTGTGTTTTCTCTCATTCAACTCAATATTCTTCACGATTAAAGGAAAAACTTGAAATACTATACAAAAAATAACTCTTAAGATATTGAAGATACAGCATAATTTAGAAGTCAGAATAACAAAACTGCATGATTTATTAGTGATATATCGGTGCGAAAAGCATTGAAGATGACACAGTGCCTTCCAAAATAAATGTAAAGCTCAAAGCAAAAACAATGAAAGCTCTACTAGGTCTCTAACGGTCGTAAGGCAGTGGTGCGACATACGGCGGGCAAACCATTATTACCTATCTTGACGACACAATAAATAAATTGTACACAAAGTCTAGTGTTTTATAAAATAAGACACTGTAAGCGGCAGAACTATTTGACCATTATTTAATGGTCAAATAGTTCTGCCGCTGCAATCACTTACACAGCCAGCCAGCCAGCAGAGTGGCAAAACGAAAGTTGCTTCATTTCAAGTAACACAACCCAAATGAGCTGGCTTGTTGTGTAATTTTATATGTAAACTAGTGGACTCGGCGGACTCCGCACCGCTTTGACAGTTTCCATTCATTTCCGTGGAAATATCGGGATAAAAACTATCCTATGTGTTAATCCAGGTTATAAACTATCTGTATGCCGAATTTCATCCAAATCCATCCATCCATTGCAGCGTGAAGAAGCAATAAATATACACACCACACACACACATACACAAACTTTCGCATTTATAATATTAGTGTGATGTGATTCAATTTTGATTTAAACATCTGACAAGTGACTACTAACTACTTCCTTACTTCTTCGGCTCCCAGCGATAGAACTAACATTATTCTTGCTTACAAAGTTGTTTCTTTCTTAATTTTCAAATCGTGCAGTATGGAAATGAAGATTTTTATATAACGAACAATGACAACATGCATTTGTAAGTAAGATGGTTATATCGGTATGATAACATAAATCTAATGACAGAGTGAGTTACTTATCAGGAACTAGTGAAACAAGGCATTTTGATTTTCTTAGGCCGTAAACTGTATGACAGCAGCATCGGCGCTACATTCAAATGCATAAATTTGCAAAGCGGTGTTCCCGATGTGTGGAGAGCGGCGTCTAAGGCTGCTTTTTCACCAGAGCTGTGCGAGGTAGCTAGGCGGTGCGCAAGGAAAATATCCACCAATAAGATTACCCCTATTGCGGTGCAAAATGGAGTAATCCTATTGGTGGATATATTTTTCACTCACCTCCTAGCTACCTCGCACAGCTCTGATGGAAACGCTGCCTAACAGAACGCTCCATGGCCGCCGAGCCGACCTGTCGTTGTCATCCAGTTTTTGGCCTTAGTACTGAAAGGTTTAAAACGCTAATCGCTACTCGCCGTATGTCAGGCCACCGCCTTATGCGACTGACCTGCTCGAGCGCGCTTTCCGGCAGCGCATCGCGCATTAGCTGGAAGTAGAACTCGTTCTCGGCTCGCACCTAACATATATTATGTAAAGGTCATTTTTAAATGTCATAGAAATTATTTTTCATGTTTTAAATTAAATAAAAGAAGTTCTTCATAAAAATTGCTAAATAATTATAAATAAAGTTTGCCTATTTTCTTGCATCTCAAGCGTCGAATACCCAGACACAATAGAATTTTAATTGTTATCGGTCACCTGCTGGTCGCTCGACACTCAAGGGGATATTTTATCTTGGTATCTCTTATTATTTTTGCTTATCTTTCATCTTTGTAAAAAGAAATTCGGATGCTGATGGCATTATTGAAATTGAATAAGACTCCTTTTGGATTACAACAAAAGTGTTCACTAGCGCTAAAAGTTATAATCTTAATTAAAATTTACAACAAATTGGTGGCAAACTGAAATCCAGTACAAACAATAGGGGAGTTCACAACTACAACAGATAATTCCAAAACGCTAAACGTATAAATGACTTAATAAATTAAATAAAAAAAATATTATCATGGAACAGTTCTTTAAAACGTTAGCCTATCTTTAAAAAAAGAATTTCTGTAACTTTTAATGTTTTTGATAAACACTCTAATGATGGAACACAATAGTGACGTCATGGTTTGCCATTCCCTAACAATTTCTATAAAAAAAATCGTTTTGTCAAAAAAGCTTCACAATTAGTTAGAAAGTTATGATTACCTGCCGCTGCTTGCGTAGCTTCAGCCGGTGACCCACGAACGACTTGACACCGAAGCCCAGCGTGACGGCCGGGTAGCCCACGCAGTGCGCCGCCAGCGGGCGGCACAGCCCCGCGCCCGCGCCCACACCCAGCCCCACCATTGGGCTGAACCGCTCCCCGCGCATCGCGCCTTCAACCCACACCACTAGGCAGCATATCGCCACCGTTGGTACGCAGATACCTTTGTCTGCGACTGTGATCATATACACGTTCAGTTACCATCTTTAAGACAAGGATTTCCTTAAACAATATTATATGTTATTGATTTCTAAAGTTTATGCTAACCTAACACATTCAAATAAAACACTTCAGTTTGTAACAATCCTTATATTAAAAATATATAAAGTATAAGGATATTAATAAAGACAATGTAATCTTTATTAATTGTATTCTGTGTTACCTACAACAAATATAGTTTATGAGTGTCCAAAAGAATTTTAAAAACATCAACAAATATAATTTATTGATTTTTTTTAAAATTTTTTGGTCTTTTGTTTGTGTATTACTTTATATATTGTTGTTATTTGTCAGGACCTGTTAATGGCTTTCTGTAGCTTTTTTAATTTTTATTTATGTATAATAGCTGTTGGTCTTCCTAAAATAAAATAAATAAATCGTAGTTTGGTGGCAGTGTCACAATGTGATATGTCACATATGTTTTATAAATAACAATTGCCAATGACCACAGAACAATAAAATAAAAATAAATAAATAACAATAACTAACTATTAGGGCATGCTCCCGTGAAATCCCGATCTCAAAAATACCGGGAAATCCCGGGACTTTTTAAACAACCCAATAGCAATGCTACTTTGCATAGACAAGTATTGTTTGTGAATACGGGTGTTAGGTTTTTGAGCAAGTATTACTACTACTTTACCGTAGATGGTGTTGTTGTTTGTTGAAGCAATTAGGTATAACTCTTAGCGAAACGCGACAAGATTGTCAATTGACTTAATACAAAAATATTAAGGTTCATTTTAGCTAATCGGATGTCATTTCATTTTATTCGCGCCTACTCGTCATAGAAAGAGAAAGGCAACGTTAAAATCGCTTGAAATAGAAAGAGAGAAAAATGCAATCCGGAAAATAATAGCTTACCTCGAGTGTATTTTCAGGGAAAGGCACGCGTGCGTGCAAAAGAGACAGAGTAATAACAATGTTCCGTTTACCATGGCAACCAGCCTCACGCAAATGCAATGACGCAAAACGTCAAGCTGACGATAGCTTACCTCGACGAGGTTTGCTATGGAAGTAATTGTAGGCGCTTTGAAATAATGAAACAATAATACTGTCCATGTATTTCTCCTCACAATCTTGTGACAATATTTAATGACATGTTATGATCTGCATAGTGGATCGGTGGGGTGGTATTTCAGGGATTTCTCAAAGGAAATCCGAAGGGAATCTGGCTTGTACAGACCCTTCGTCACTGTGCTGCATGCACTTGTGGCCTTTACACAATAAATTAATAGCAAGCAACATTTAAACAAGTACCGAAAGTGCCAAATTTCCCGGTAAATCTCGGTTCCAAGTACAGTACCGAATATCCAGACCCGGTTCTTGAGAGGGAACCGGTACTGCATCCCTTACTAACTATACATGGTACCGAAGTTAAAGAATTTGTGTAATATTCAATTAAAAACAATATCCCGTTAGTTCTGGAAGCATACTTTAATTATAAAACAAATCAGAAATAGCTTAGTTTAGCTGAGTGAAAATTCTACTTAGGATTTTACTGTGTATCTATATATGTATGTATCAACTATAAAATGTTGTAAAATTAAAAAATAATAACTTACATGTGTACCAGACATATTGTACCCATACATAGGTACTGGCAGCAAAGAATATGTACTGCAGTGGTATGAAGAAGTAACAAATCATGTCGGATGTGAGCGCTATGCACATGAAGAATACTGAAAATGCCTGCAAACAAAATAAAATAAGAGTATAATTTTTAGGAATTTTTAAAAATAATGTATCATTATACACTAGCAATCATATTTATAGCTATAATTATTTGTTTAATACCAATATATGATTTCAAAATCGATAGAAGTTTTGTTATAATAAAAATTGAAATTCATCGCTTGATATGGATCCATATGCTAATATTTTATGTAATATAAGTTTATTCTTATGTTCCAAAACTTTTCTAAGAATGCATTTGACATAACTGGTTTAATCATTCAATTCAGTTCAATTGGACTAATATGCTATGTATGGTTTTAATATAAACAAAGTAAAAAATCATTTAAATAAAGATTTATCATAAAATAAAAAGGTTTAAGATATACTCACAAGTCCCTGGTATTTGAATGAGTCATAAACTGATCTGAGCATCATCCAAAACGGCCATAGGAACTCGAACCTGAACTCAAGCATGTAGTCTGCAAGCACAACAGCGGCCCACACCAGAACAAATTTCAGGTACAGCATTGAACTGAAACATTATATTGCTTTTAAGAGAGCTTTAACATTCACAATAACTGCACTTTGAAATTCCAGAAAGATACAAAATTTTCATTTATGAATTAAAAAATTATTTATCTGTACAATACCAAATAGAATAGAATAGAATAGGTTTTTATTTGACTAATACTGTACACTCAACATTCATTAACAAAAGGTTACAAAAAAAATAAAATGTTTTAAAAATCAAAATAAAACAGAAGGTACATTCACTAGTTATGCATACGTTGCTGCATGCAGTGTCGCCAAACAGGGCACTCAGCATAAGCTACGGATTATCCGTCCATAATGCTGATTTTCAGTACAACCCTTGCATGACGTGGGAGTAGGTAACTAACACTGAACACTATAAAATCATATAATAATAATAGTATTAATACTAATATAATAATAATAATAGAATAAATACTAAAATAATAAAGCTGAAGAGTTTGTTTTTTACAAAAACACAAATGTTGAAAAAATTTCCATGAGCAGGATTTGAACCTGCACCATTCTGACATACCGGGTTAGGTGCTCTTCCAATTGAGCTATCGTGGTATTCGTGGTTCTAACCAGCCCGACGAAATTATTCAACACTTTTTACTTTGAAAGCCAAAGGCGCCCATTTAATGTCAACAACTACCGTCACTAACATCCGATCGTAATATTTTTACAAATGTTAAGAAGTAGGCAAGCTATTTATATAATGTTTAAATAATTTGTAGCGCAAATGTTGTTGAGAATAAATTACAAAAACAAATGTTGAAAAAATTTCCACGAGCAGGATTTGAAGCTGCACCCTTCTGACATACCGGGTCAGGTGCTCTTCCAATTGAGCTATCGTGGTTCTAACCAGCCCGCCGAAATTATTCAACACTTTTTACTTTGAAAGCCAAAGGCGCCCATTGCCATAGTATGTCAGAAGGGTGCAGGTTCAAATCCCGCTCGTGGAAATTTTTCAACATTTGTGTTTTTGTAATTTGTTTGCAACAAAATTTGCGTTAAAAATTATTAAAACATTTTATAAATAGTTTGCCTACTTCTTAACTAGGGCATACTATCCGGATATCCGAATTATCCGGATATAAGCCGTATAAATATCCGGATATCAATTTCATTACTATTCGAATATTACGAATAAAAAGGATAGTTTTGGTTTATTAGTTTTACGTGTTTGACCGACCGACCGACCGACCGGCCGGCCGACCGACCCTGCAAACTTCAGACCAATCGCCATATCCTCCTTAATCTGCAAAGTTATGGAAAAGGTCCTAAACCACAAACTGCTGACGTATCTAGAGCACAACGATCTCCTCAGCGATCGTCAGTACGGCTTCCGCCAGGGACGGTCTACTGGGGACCACTTAGTGTACGTCACACACTGTTAGGGCGAAGCCATCGAGAAACACGGCGAAGCCCTTGCCGTGTCCTTAGACAAATCGAAGGCTTTTGACAAGGTTTGGCATAAAAGTCTGTTAAGCAAGCTTGCCGCGTACGCCATCTCTACTGGCTTCTGTCAATGGATCACAGACTTTTTGAGTGAGCAGTCGATCAGTCAGAGTAGTCATTGATGGCTGTCGACGCCGGAGTGCCTCAAGTTCTTTCGGCAACTCTTTTCCTGATTCACACAATCTGCTACCTGCTTCAGCCAGAACGACCTGCTTCAGCCAGGGATAGTTGGGTACGCAGACGATAGCACTGTTGCAGAAAGATACATTCCGGCTGCGGGAGTCAGAGAGGGAAACATTCACTCTCTAAGAGAGGCCATGGTTGAGCGAGCAGACGCGACCTTAAACCTCGTCTCCAATTGGGGGGATGACCACCTGGTCCGTTTCAACACCTCTAAAACACAAGCGTGTCTATTCTCCGCCAAAAGGAGTCCATTTGATCTGACTCCTAGTTTCCGAGGTACGTTCGTCCCAATCAAGGGCACCCTTGAGCATCGAGAAACACGGCGAAGCCCTTGCCGTGTCCTTAGACAAATCGAAGGCTTTTGACAAGGTTTGGCATAAAAGTCTGTTAATCAAGCTTCCCGCGTACGGCATCCCTATTGGCTTCTGTCAATGGATCACAGACTTTTTGAGTGAGCGGTCGATCAGAGTAGTCATTGATGGCTGCTCTGACTTCATGGCTATCGACGCCGGGGTTCCTAAAGTTCTTTCGGCAACTCTTCCTGTTTCACACGACCTGCGACCTGCTTCAGCCAGGGATAGTTGGGTACGCAGACAATAGCACTGTTGCAGAAAGATACATTCCGGCTGCGGGAGTCAGAGAGGGAAACATTCACTCTCTAAGAGAGGCCATGGTTGAGCGAGCAGACGCGATCTTAAACTTCGTCTCCATTTGGAGGGGGGGGACAACCTGGTCCATTTTAACGCCTCCAAAATACAAGCAAGTCTATTCTCCGCCAAAAGGAGTCCATTTCATCTGACTCCTACTTTCCGAGGTACGTCCGTCCGGCATGGAGTTGATTGCAACTCTCAACTTCGGCTCAACCATCGAGTCCAAAGCTCAGACTGCAGCAAAAAAGTTGGGCATCCTGAACAAGGTGCGGCAGTATTTCACACCAGAGCAGATTCTTAGCCTGTACAAGGCACAAGTCCGATCGTGCATGAAATACTGCAGTCATCTTTGGGGCGGATTTGCCAAATACCAGTTGGCCGCACCCGATTCGGTGGACCGCAGAACTATAAGGCTCATCGGTGATGACGCGCTGGTCGAGGCCAAGCTTACCAGCCTCGCACACCGGCGTCGTGTCGCCTGCCTGTGTGTCTTTTACCACGGACTTTACTACGGAGAGTGTGCCGGGAAGCTTTTCGAGGTCATACCACCATCGCTCTTTTACCACCGAACCTCTAGACGTACTGCAAGATATCATCCCCACCTAATAGAAGTTCCACTATGTCGCACTAAGCGCTTCATGTCATCATTTTTACTGCGCACTGGCAAGGGCCAGTGTGCAGTAAAAATGAAAACACAAACAACAACAAATGAAACACACACAATGGCGATGTCCTTACATCGCCATCGTGTGTGTTCCCAAAAACTTATAACCTGAATTGTTTTTCTTAAACAATTTTTGACTTTTACGATAGTACTGCAGTGGTACTGTATGACATTGTGGAAATTGTAACTTTTACCTGATGTAAATTTGTTAACATATGTTTTTTATTTTGTGTTTTTTTTTTTTTTTTACATGTTGTGGTTGTCTTCTATATTTTTTGTGTTTATTGTAATGGAAAGTGTCCTGCTATGATAGGGCATTTTCCAATATTTTTGACTCTATAAGGGAGAAAAGAGCTGAGTTTCTTGGCGGTTCTTCTCAGTACAAGATCTCCCGCCCAGAGTAGACTTACGAACCAATGGCATAGTGACATTCATAAGAGCTACTTGTAGCCTAAACTGAATAAATGATTTTGAATTTTGAATTCCTTTAATTTTGAATGCCTCCAAGGCGAGAGTTAATAATAGGTATCTTCTGGGGCAACTCGCTCCACTGTAGACCTTATCTACGCTCACCATCAGGCGAGATCGAGGTCAAGAGCTGTCTTATAATAAGGCATTAAAAAAAACATGGATTGTCACAAGATGTTACATGGTATTGTAGTGTTACATTTTATTACTTGTTTTGTTGCCTACTAGTTTGATATGCCTACTTATAATTATTGATTATTTTACTTTATTTTATTTATGCCATGGCACGTTAGACTAATTAGGTACTGAATATAAATGATGATTGATGATATTGTGGTTCAATTTTATTTTTATCATTATCCATATTATTCGGATTTATCCGAATAAAGTTATCCAAGTATCCAAATTGTCCGAATACTAAAATGAGCGGATAATTGCATGCCCTATTCTTTAATGATCTTTAATATTTGTAAAAATATTATGATTGGATGTTAGTGACGGTAGTTGTTGACATTGAATGGGCGCCTTTGGCTTTCAAAGTAAAAAGTGTTGAATAATTTGGGCGGGCTGGTTAGAACCACGATAGATCAATTGGCAGAGCACCTGACCCGGTATGTCAGAAGGGTGCAGGTTCAAATCCTGCTTGTGGAAATTTTTTCAACATTTGTGTTTTTGTAATTTGTTCCCAACAAAATTTGCGTTAAAATTTATTTAAACATTTTAGTTTGTTTTTTGTTTGAACGCACTAATCTTTACATAGAGCTACCATTCGGTTTAAAAAAAATATTTTTGCATTTGCCCAATTTTTGTCAGGCTATAAGGCTATTTAAGAAGAGAAAAAAAGCCATAAAAACGTTAAGCAAAAACGAAGTACTAGCCACATTCGGGCAATGCAGTGGGTCGGGGAACAACTAGTATGAAATAAAAGTTAACCCAGTTTGTTTGGTATAATTTTTATCTAAGCCTGTCACAATAACAACAATGTAAAAGTTTTGGTTGATGGTAGAGATTGTTTTTCCGCCTGGCTAACTATCATCATTTTATCTAAATATTTGATATATTAACATCAGTGTTAGTAGCATTATTATTTTATGGCAGCTAAAGCAGCTGGCGGCAGAATAGCTGGCTCCTCAGTAGTTACGGGTTCCTAGTGAAGTGTGCTTCCACTTTTGACCTTTTAATCATATTTATTCAATAATAAATATACAAAAAAAGAAATAGCATAGCTGTGTTCAATGTTCATAAGACGTGAGGTAGGATGTTTGTCTGTGTTCTTACCATATTATCTATAACTATCAGGCAGAAAAAGACCAAAATTTGGTAATTAAAAAAACATGTAGGCATGACTGAAAACCAAATATTTTTCTTCAACTTTCATAAACTGTGAATCTGGAGTTATATTTTTTTATGTGATTTTTGGTAGCTCAAGTTTAGTTAGCACAAATTTTGTTTGTATTTATTAAATGAAAGATGTGTTTTAATATAAAGTTGTGGCTTTCTCTACTTCTTGTAAGTTATACAAATACAACTTACTGATTTCAGGATACAAACCCATGAAATTTTAAATACCTAGACGGTCACCATGAATCAAAATATCAAGGCAACAGTTTTCACAAACATCTGCCAGACCTACTGATATGAGTTGTGTACCGACCATACAGCACGAAGATCATGGGAATCCGAATGTATACACGTGCAGATTAAAACGGCGCGTGAAATCAGTACGAAAAACAAATGTGATCAGAGTTTCTTTTACGTTTTTTGTAATTATATTGTGATTGGTATAACGTAACCAAGACGAAAACCAGATGGTACCCCTACCCACACAAAAATTATCACATCATGGTGTTTTAACTGATGATTTCTTGCAATTATGCGCTTTACATGGTTATGATATTTTAAAGATCACTAAATAATATGTTGAATTTCGTGTACACTCACTTTCCGTACATTCCTTCGGCGATTTTTGTGCGCTTTATGGGGCGCCGCATTTTGCCACTTTCGGCATTCCGTCTCTTCATATTTTGTCCTCCACGGTGTAAATCAGTATTACAGGCTCTCGATGCAGAACACTTATTTACAAAGATACATTTAAAACAACAATGCTCCTCAAAATAGTGGCTTTTGTTGTCAATCAGCCTATCGAGAATAAACGAGAGAGACGGAAGAAAATATCGGCAAGCTTTATGCTTTTTTGCGTTGCGTTCACTGTCTCTAAAATTGGTGAAGTGTTCTTGTATTTTTATTGATGGCAGTGTTGCGATTGTGAAAAATTTAGATGCCGTATCTATGAACTAAAATTGCCGTATTTATGAAAAAAAATACACGAAATTGCCGTAAATAATTTATTCCCACGAATAATTAAATAAGTCGAGGTGGCTTCTTGGCGGGAAAGTGAATAGTCATGTCTGCGGTTTTGTTTTATTTTCTAAAATTTGTGTTATGTCGAATATTAATGTGAAATAATATTGGATCATTAACCGTTAAGTGTTCGTGAGTGTGCATGAGTGTTAGCAAATGAAACAAAACAGTGCAACGTCACTTTTCAAATTCTCTCAAGAAGTCCGCCCGAGGACTTAGTAAAGCCCCACATCTTTACTGAGATACTCGAGGGGTTGGGTGGTATATCATTTCTCATTTCTATTATCATTCATCATCATCATACAGAAAATAAATATTGTTTATTTATGTATTACTTGTTAGAAAAATTACTTTGACACTGGCTAAATGTGCTAATCGCACAAAGCCATCAACAAAATGAAAAAAAAAAAAAAAATTAAATAAGTCACAAATTGACATTAGGGAAACAAACTGTCAAATAGTTCATCCTAGAGGGCGCCAAGTGTTCTTAAAAACAGAATTTTTGCGTCCGTTAAGCTAGCGTACACATGGTCGATTTCACGTTTCTTGTTATGCCATCTTTTAAATCGTAATTAAAGCTTAATTAGTGCAAACACAAAATAATAAGTGCCTCTTTAGTTTAAGAAATACAGACCTTTTTTAGTGTGTACGCTGCCATCACGATCAAGCTGGCGTACACGTGATCGTTCTCGAAAACTACTTATAATAGAGCAACGAAATTTACACACATTTAGAGCCTAATTAGTGCCCCCGCTATGCAAAATTTCATAAGGATTGCTCTTAAAGGGACGGAGATATTGAACAAGACTTGTGAATGACATTTCGAGCTGGCGTCTATTTAGCGTACCCAAATTAGTGCTTAAGAAAGCGAACTTCTCTTTTTATGATTGTTATATGTTGTTTTAGTGTGTGAAATTCTGACTCTGTTAGTAGAAATAGTTTATGTGAATTTGCAGTGGAACTATGTAAAGTTTTAATCATACTAGAAGTAGGTACAGACAAGTTCAAAAACGTTTTCTCTACCTTTAAAGTTGTTTTTGAAATACTGCATTAAAATCAAAATATAATCTAGCAGGAGATAAGATCGTTACTCACGTGTACTCCAGCCTGATCGTGATGCCAACGTACACACTAAAAAAGGTCTTTATTTCTCAAACTAAGGAGGCACTAATTATTTTATGCTTGCAGTATTTACGCACTAATTACGCACTAAGAGCCACCGCAGACATGCTACTTTTAGCATCGGCGATCGGCGATTTTCCGACTGTATCGATGCTGAATCACGTTTTGGCGACTCTGCGTTCAATCGTAGTAAAGACGTGAGATTCTTATTGATGCAGCATCGCGATTTCGCGACTTCATGCGTTCGGTTCGGACGCGATATCGGAATCGCGCGTTTTAACGACTCCACCGATGCTGGATCGACAACTCGATGCAAATCGATGCGACCGGGCATCCCAACGTGTGCGGAGTGTAACGTTCAGAAGCTGTGTCAAGTTCTCGAAATGTGACTCAATCGCCGCGTTTGGCGTTTTTAAGTGTGCGGTGTGGAATGTGTGGTCGCTGCATTCCTTAGAGCATTAAACCAAATGGAGACGCCATGCGCACTAATTTCTATGAAAAAAAGTCTGTCAATTTCTGCGGGGGACGAGGTAATGCACACAAATACAGTTTCACACTGATGCATTTTTCAAAGACGTCGCTACGCACGCAAACGACAAAATTATTAAACACTAGCATAAACTAGACGCACACTAATAAATTCACACACAGGGATAACCTGTCCGTGCACGAGTCTGACGGCAACTTTATGTAAACGTCGATAGTGCTTGACACTATCGATTTAATTTGTCGATACCAATAATAATGACATAGCCCGAAAAGTTGCTAAGCTCAAGTGCCCCACATCGCTCGCAGGACTGATGGCCGCTGGGGCGGAACAGTCCTCGAGTGGTGACCGCGTACCGGAAAGCGCAATGTCAGCAGGCCTCCAACAAGGTATACCGACGATCTGGTAAAGGTCGCGGGAAGCCGCTGGATGCGGGCTGCACAAAACCGGTCGTATTGGAGATCCTTGGGGGAGGCCTTTGTCCAGCAGTGGACGCCTTTTGACTGAGATGATGATGATGAATATTAATGTGATTTTTTAAATTAAATTAAATCAGGCTCTTCAGTATGGTTAATTACGGTAGACACTTTGCTTTTCTTTATTGTTAAAATCGACAGTTATTAATTAGGATAAGTCAAAATTTGCAAAATATACCTACATAATTTTATTCCATTCCGAGGAGAATTGTTGTTTTTAAGAAAAGCTGCAATCTTATTCTTTCATTATGGAAAAATAGTTTGCTACCTATCTAACCGACTCTCAATCAAGAGGAACCGAAAAATTTAACAACATGTATAGTACTTTCATGGTTCCATAAAGCAGATCAATTCTTTTTTGTAGGTAACGTAGTGTCTTAATTTTTCAGATTTCCAAATGCAATTATTCGTGAGATTTTTCTTATTTCTATATAAGTTTCCAAATAAGGCTGAATTTAAAAGCAAGAGACTTAAATTAAAACAAACATATCAATATACAGGTATGTACCGAACTCCAGAATGATATCATACAAACGAACAGCGAAATATACCTAATGCTGTCAAGGTTTAAACTGCTTTCTGAGGTTAAATCTTTGAGTGATGCAAAGTTCTTTAATGCATCAAAGCTACTCTAAGTGTTCATATAGTTTAAAAAAAATGGAATAAAAAACGTAATCTTATAGTTTTAAGTAAATTCTATGGTGTAGGTGTTGTTATTTCTGTCAGAAATTAACTATTATTTTGATGCTTATAATGTTGTATTAATTTAATAGGTTTATTATTTTTATTTTTTTATTTTTTTGTCATCAGTTAAGCGGATCTTTAATTCACAAAGGAGATATAAATCAATAACTTCTTTTGATGCATACAATAGGCCACCACGACTTTTTTGGTATGTTAAACTTTTGTCATTTGGCTCCTCACATAAACTCTTTATGCATGTACTGCGTTTAATTTTTTAGCAGAAAATACTATGAAGCCCGCTTTATATTCCACTACCTTTTCTCCAAATGGAGATAAGTATGTTTCGATCTTTAATAATTTGTTTTTTTTTTAATTTATTTATCTATATTATTATTTTCCTATAATAGCCAGAATAAACATTATGATGAAGTCGATATCAATATTTTGTTTTTGTATTGTCACAGCTCTAACTTTGTTGCAGTGTGGCCAATGTAATTAAATTAAAATTTCCTATTTTCGGGATAAGTGACGAAACGTAAATATAATATATTAATGAAGTAGACCGATCATAAACATACAGTTTCATAGTATTGAGAATTTTTAATGCAATTAAGTTGAAAAAAAATCTGTAAAAACAAAATAAGTTACAATTTATAAGTAGTGATCTATCATTAATTAAATAAGCATTTATAGTAAAAATACAGTTTTAACTTTATAGAACGTGAAATATAAATTGTAATTCAATGTTGGCTCGTTCAACTTTAAAAGTTACGCAAAGTTGCAACTTGACGTTTTAGTGGCAACACTTTTTGATTAACAATATTTTTTCAGTTTTTTGCAAATTTTGTGCATTATTCAATAATATTAAGACAAAATAATAGTTACAGATAAAAAGTAACGTTATCCTTTTGTACAATCGACGTTTCTGATCGCTTTTTACGTGAAAACACGCTGCAATTTGGCATTTTTTGCTCAGGTCTTATCGCGTGCACCGTGATTTGCAAATGACGCTGGAACACGCTGGAACTAGTTTTATATAACGAGTATGATCGGCGGTCATACTCTTTTGGCAGAGGGGAACGCCTGACAGTGGCGTCTCCAGTTGGTTTAATGCTCTAAGCTGCATTCAGCTTCTAAAAACTGCTGAATCGCCGATCGCCGATGCTAAAAGTAACATGTCTGCGGCTTAGAGCATTAAACCAAAGTCTGCGATGACTATGTGTACGCTAGCTTAATGGACACCTTACACCACTTTTTTATTTAACCTTTGCTCACCTTTGCCCACGCACATCAAACCTGTTTAAATAGTTTCAAACATTTACGAAAACTCAAATGAGATCCAGGGAAAACTATCACCGCTAATTTTATACAAAAAGAAAAAACATGATTTCATGAGTTTAATTTTTTAATGGTCGCGGGAAGCCGCTGGATGCGGGCAGCGCAGGACCGATCGGTGTGGCGATCCTTAGGAGAGGCCTATGCCCAGCAGTGGGCGTCATATGGCTGACGATGATGATGATGATGATGATGAGTTAAATTTGCTACTTGTTCCTTTGCCTTCGCTAAATAAAATAAAAAAGTGTCAACAAAACTGACTTTGAAATTTTGACGTTTACAAAGTTTACTTTTTTATTTTCATTGCCAGAGAGATTCTGTTTTAACTTGATTTCAAGAAAATCCAATTAAATGTAGCATTGACGTTATTTTTATTATCACTAAAAATGTCTCAAAATTTCATTTTCATTTTCATGTGTTAAATTTGCTACTTGTTCCTTTGCCTTCGCTAAATAAAATAAAAAAGTGTGACAAAACTGACTTTGAAATTTTGACGTTTACAAAGTTTACGTTTACTTTTTTACTTTCATTGCCAGAGAGATTCTGTTTTAACTTGATTTCAAGAAAATCCAATTAAATGTAGCATTGACGTTATTTTTATTATCACTAAAAATGTCTCTAAACACAATAGTAAACTCAGTGCGTCAATATTTAATTTCCCAATGCATGAACACTGATGATGAGTGGCTTACAGGGTATAACCCTTTATTTAATTCAATTTTCAATTAATTTGTAACATCTTGCGTGCTGGATGCCACCCAAGAGGTTTTGTGAAGGTCTATACTTAGAAGTAGGTCGAAATAGGCTAAAAAAGAAATTAGTTACTTGTTATAATATAATACCTTTTTTGCAGTTGTGTTGAGTACTTGGCTGAAGATAGTACAAATAATCTCAGTGAAACAGATATAAAAAACTTAGCAAAAGAGCAGTGGTTGCTAAATGACTTGAAAGACATTTGCCCGGGGTCCCTACCCCAAAATTTGAAAGATAAACAGAAAACTGTAATCAATGGACGGTTTGTGCTTCAGATTAATGCAGCTGTTGACATAGGTACCTTTTAAGAAACTTGGATCAGATTTAAATATAAAGTGATATTTGTCTTCTATTTCATAAAAAGTTTCAATTTTCAGGTACTCCAGCATACCAGCAGTATTTGAAACTGCAAAAAGTTAACATGGAGAACATTGAAGCTACAACTACATTTGCGGACAAGATTTCAAGCCATAGGTACGAGAAGGATAGTCTCAGCATAATTTGTTTTGTTTAATTACATATTTAGCTTTAGATGTACATTTCAGTTTTAATTTATAATCTTTTAAGCTACATTTATTTTATACAGATGTTTAAAATAGATGTATAAATTATAAGGGTCCGAGTGTAGAAAAGGGGGCCCCAAAAAATAACACAATTTTTTTTTCACGAAATGACCAAAATCTTTCAAAAAAGATAGTCAATTTTTTTTACAAAAATTTGGAGCACAAGTTTGGCTCCAGCTTGCTCCGCGAATGTCTCGGACCCCCTTTGCTACACCTAACCATTATAAGCCTTCCCTTAAAAGTAGCTTATGACAAAGGCCTATTATTCTGCTCTTTCCAGTTATATGTAACTGCTTTAAAAAAAATTAAACCTATGGAGACCTACCGCTGGACAAAGGTCTCGTTCAAATTTCCTCGACTGATCTCTAATCAGAGATTGCGTGAACCAGAATCTCTGGAAGAAGCATTTGTCTCATTGTCATTAATTATACATTTCTTATTTACTTTCACTCTGAAAAATATGTTTGTCAATTATTTAATTTAATTATTACTTCAATTGATCGTGATTGATAATGATGATGATGATGATTACTTTAATTGCAGAATGATAAAGTTATATCTCACAGATGGTGTGCAAGAGATTTCTGCAGTAGAGTACAAACCTATGAGAAATTTGAGTTGTGATATTACTCCTGGCTGCAAGGTATTAATTAAAGGTATAATCATAAGATATTTTAGTTTTATGAAATGTTCACTAATTCACTTCTATAATAAAGAAGCCATTTTAAAATACTTATTTGACACTGTAAAAGAAAGGCAAGAAAGTTTTACCCTTGATGTTTCTTCTCGGTACAAGGTTACCTGCTGTCTTTGACGACCTCCTTAGCCGAGTGGCTTGCACGCCGTACTTTGGGCGGCGCTAACTCTGAGGTCCCGGGTTTGATTCCCGGTCGGGTCAATATCGAAAACGAACTTTTCGATGTTGTGTCGGGTCTGGGTAGTTGTGGTACCGTGGTTGTTTCTGATTTCTATAAAATCAAGTGTTTTAGCTACTTACCTTGGGATCAGTTAAATGTATGTGATGTTGTCTAATATATTTCTAGTTGTCTAATATACTATAAGAGTCTAGTCGTGTCAACATACAAACTGATGGCAAAGCCAGTGACTTAATAATAGACATAACCCCCTCCCAGATGTTTCCCAGACTCCCTCTAAACTAAGTTATACCAGAGAAACCCAGATGAATGGCAGCCCTATTTTATTTATTTAATTATTTATTTTATTTATTTATTTCTAGGAAGATTTACAGACAAATAACATCTAAAGTTAAGGAGAGTAAATAGACATATGCTATTAACAAATCTTTACAATTATAAATTATGGCTCAACATGTGCGTGATGATGATATGATGATAATGTTTACAGGGCCCATAGAATGTCGACGAGGAGTTTTACTTTTAACAGAGAGTGCCATAGAACTGCTTGGTGGTGAGGTGCAGGAGATCGCCATCACCAACTCTCTTGCTGGACTATTATCCTCGAAGCTCACTATGCCATTAGGTCAGTAAAGTTTTTTTTACTTTGATAATTAAGGGGGTGCAGCGCGGAATTTGAAAATTTACGTGTTTTTAAGTCACTGGTGCTAAGCGCTGAATAGGTCTCATACATTAAAAGGACTAGTATAGATTAGCTTGATCCTTTCACAAGGTCATGGTTGTCTTGGAATTTGAAACAAATACCCAGAAACTGCATAAACAATACGTAAAATAATGATATCTAAAAACTTATTTCTTCAGAAACTTTGTAAATATAGCTCAAATGAAACAATGATCCGACATCAAAATGTTTGTATTGATATTCCGCAGGTCACTGTTGTCTTATTTTTCAATTAAAAAACATGAATATGAAAATATTAAGACTTTTCTTATTTTTTACCCAAACAAACATTGCTCTAATTAAATCACCAGCCTACTCTGTACAGATATTAGTGTGCGTGCGTATTCGTAGTCGTGCGCCGTTGTCTCACCATTGCCACGCGCTGCTCGCTCGCTATCATAAAGAAACTTGAAACTCGCAGTTTTGCGTCCGCGCTGCACCCCCTTAAGAATAGATGCCAAATTAATGTTCTGTTAATACAATTTAATCAGTCCTACCCTCCCTCCATCCACCTATCTCTATCCTAAGTATAGTTCCAAATAAACCGATTTAAACCGACAACCACATGGGCTGTACGTTGATTAAATGTTACTTTAAAAATTAAGTTAAAAAGTCATATATCATACATATACTACTTTTTAGGACTAGATAGACTGAAAACAATCTTGTTATAATGCGTATTTGTAAATGAACCATCGGAGGAAGATTATGAAAGTGAAGAATCTGAGAACAATACTGAATTTATGGAGGAGTGTGATCCCCTTTTATTGCCCTAAATTGTAAATCTACTTGAACTTGATAATTCAACTCTAAACAGTAGTTAAGAGTCAGCTATTTTAGATAATTAATATTTATCATAAGAAGATAGTATTTACTTACGTTTTAATACAAGGTTGATTTGGTTAAATTATAACTAAACATTAGGTTAGTAAGTGAAAGAACTTTATGTAACCTTTTCGTGATTTTATTTAACTATTTAGTTTATAATTTGTGTTCAAGTCTCAGTAAATTCTAATAAGAAAAAGTATTTTAAACCGATATTAAACCACACTTAGCGGTTCGGTGGAGGAGCTCCATGGCGCAGTGGTTAACGCGCCCGGTCTGCGTGTGCTGAGGTTAAGCAACTTTCGTAAAGGCCGGTCATCGGATGGGTGACCAAAATTTATCATCTCGAGCTCGTCCGTGCTTCGGAAGGCACGTTAAGCTGTTGGTCCCGGCTGCATTAGCAGTCGTTAACAACCACCAATCCGCACTGGGCCCGCGTGGTGGTTTATGGCCCGTTCTCCCTATCCATCCATAGGGAAGGCTCGTGCCCCAGCAGTGGGGACATAAAATGAGCTGATGATGATGATGATGATAGCGGTTTAAAATGTTTTTAACAAAAAAATGGTTTAAAATGTTTTAAATTATTTTTGCATCTGATCAATCAATCAATCAATCAATCCTGAGCTAGTTTGGGCCTAAACTTATAATAAAATTTAAGAATACATTTAACATTTACAGCTGTCAAAAACACGACTACAACACAGGCAAGGAACACTAGTATACCAACACCTCACACACAGATGCCTTCAGCCAGACCTACTGTGGAGGTGCAAGACCAAACTACACGCCCTGTGGCCAGGGTAACTAGCATCCAAGTAGCTCATAACATAGCTGATGATGACATAAACATTGACGATATTGATGCAATTGAAGCAGAATACTGCAACACTGGCAAAAGACCTTTAAACGATATGAATGCCAGACCACCGGAGAAGAAACTTAAAACTCAGCCTGTTACTATGAATAAAGCTGATGAGTATCCAGATGACGATGATCAATTTTTCGAAGAAGACGAAGATTATTTGCGAGAGTTAGAAGCACAGATTGAGGCACAAGAAAAGACGATTAGTATAAAACAGACAGGCCCAAAGGTCTTGCCATCTGAACCGTTCGTGTATATAAAACAGATTAATGATATGAACGAGATGGATCGAGCCGGTAGGGTTTTCAAAGTGAAAGCACAGATAATGAAACTGTTATCAAAGTTGTCAGTTGGCAAGGACGGCTGGAGTTTGAGGTGCACACTCATAGACGGCACTGGCAGCATAGACGTGGACTTCACGAGCGACGTCCTCTCCAAATTAGTTGGCTACACACCACAACAGATGAATCAGATGAAGAGACAGATGGCAGCAGACCCCACACTTAAAGAAAAGGCAGTTTCAGTAAGTCTTTAGGCTAATAACTTTGATACCTCAATATAATAGAATAGAATAGATTTATTTCAGCAACAAACAATGTACAGACGTATGCACATCACCCAACCCATAACGTCAAATTTCTTCAATAAATGTTAACCTTATGCCGTTTACATAAAGTTCAAAATCTATTAAGCAAATTTGACAGTTTGTGGTCGTCCGATGTGCACGCGTGTGTACAAGATGGTAAAATACAAAGAGGCCCATAGAATAGATACCTTACAAATAAAATACAAGTCAAATCTAAAAAACTTTTTATGAAAAAAAAAACCCATAACTTTCATTATAATAATGTACAGTTTAGCTCAGTAATATAAAATTTAAAACACAAATAGTTAAATATAGATTATCAATAACTTATTTGCAGGCACTACAGAATGCGAAGGAAGCTCTCCAAGTGTTATACTGCATAATAGAACTGACAATGTTGGAAGTGCCCAAGATAACCCTGCTCGTGCCTTTTGAAGAGGCGCATGTACAGCTGCTGAAGACAAGGGTGCAAGCCTGTTATCAATTATAACATTACAGAATTCGTTATTTATCAATAAAGCAAATTTTATTAATTATCTACCAATTGGTATCAATACTAAAGACGGCAGGAGTCACGCGTTCTCCTTACAAGATTTCTCTTGCATTATTATGATATTTTTAGTGTCTAAAGTTTTAGCAGTAACCATGACGGCTTAAAATAGATTTCACATAATAATAGTGGCCAAATACTAGATTATTAATCGGTACATGGTCTAAAAGATAGGTACAGGGTCGTTATACTATCCTACAAATATATGTTAACTATATTATTATAATAAATTAATGCAGTTTCAACTTAACGTCTTTTATAAAAACTTCAAATCCAAATGTATGACAACTTTATAAAATTCCTTAACCCTCACTCTGTCAGTCACCACAGAATTGTCTTTTTTAGACTTAATGTCAATTTGAACTTATTATTTTACAAGGATACCTACTAAACAAAAGCGAAACAAATAAAAGACCATCTCATTTTACAACTAAGTTTATTTTAAATATACCTGTTCATAACGCAATAATGTGGAGTTCAATGTACAAAATTTATCATAATAATAGTATGTAATAATAATATAATTAACACAACATAACTAACGGTAAGGAGGATCATGATCCAGACAAATGCAAACGTTAAAACAATACAACATCACGAGGCTGAAACTCGACACTGGATCAGCCATATTTGAAAATGTACATGGGCAAATAAAAAGTAATACGACGCAAACTGATAATCACGCATTACTACATTAAACATGAAACGCACATCCAGTGTCGTTTTCCCAATGACATAGTAACAAAGCAATACTAAATTGAGCACTCAAATGTAATAATTGTTACAATAATAAAAAAAACTTACAAGTTTGAATTAAAATAACAAAGTTTCCTAGAAACAGTCGAAAACTTTGTCAAAGTCTACATCGACGCGACACAGTTCAGAAACTTGAATCTACACAATAATCAGATAAAAATAGTACTCCCCGCCAGTATGGAGCGATTCCATGAGGATTCCAGAGTGACACAATGTCTGTACGTTTAAAAATAAACAAAGCATGTATAGTATGTACAACTTAACACAAAACGTGTATGACTCGTATGTTTACCAATTTAACAATATAGATAATACAATACACATAATCGAAATGTACATAAACTATAATAAAATGTTTGTGTTCATTACATCACATTTCATAGGATTTCCCCCTTGTTTATATTTTTTATCAATATCTTTACAGCGCCTGCTCAACTGTAACAAAGTTGTCTTGACATCTTATTACAGCAGCGAGATCAGGATGTTTCGACGAGAAATTTTTTGGTCCAATCCATATGTATTCATTATTCTATTGCCTAGTCCAACCGAAGCGTTATCAATTATTTAATTTGCCAAATGCTTAACAATGGGGCTTAAACTTAGCAGTTAAAAGTTGTATGACATACTGCGGTATGTATAACTCATCAATCGCCATCGCACGAGTTCACATTCCAAGGATTTCACAAATAGAATTTATTCATATAAAAATATAAAATGTCTGCCATCAAGACCGTTTACCACAGTTGTGCTCACGCTCAACAATGTGTCCTTTTCTTCGATCAATTAATATTTAAAATGGACAATTATATTGAAACAGTAAGTCTGTTTCTAACAAAACAATTAAAAGAGAATTGAATTTCGCATTTTGTCACATTAAAAAGAATACGCTGTCATTTGGAACAACCTAATGATTAGACACCACAAGACAATAAATAACTTAGCTAACTACTTTGTTATTGAAGCATAAATAAAAACGAAAAAAAATTTACGTAAAACAAGTTTCCAATACTTCTAGATTGCACCAAATATACTGCACTCTAGCATGCTCCACACCTTAGTACACCTGCCATGATTGTGAAGATTTATCAAAACCACATAAAATAAGTATTTTACAAACTTTTATTACTAAAATGAAAAAAAAACCGTTATAAATAAAGACTTGTCTCGTTTTTAACGCTAAAGACCAGACAACATGATTCGGACGAAGCAAACTAAAATATGACACACGGCGATAGACGCACACCTTAGGAACTTAAATAATTAACAATTCTTTGTTTTGTGAACAGTTCCATTGTTCTAGTGTAAAGTTCAATGTTTTATTAATAATACTGTGACATTAATTTTTTTATTACCATATATTAGTTTTGAGAGAATGCGTAATGTAAAATGTCGCTTTTAATCTAGGCTGTTGACACCTCAATGGAAGACAATACCACGGACGTTAACATCGTATTCGTAAAACTTAAAGAAATTAAGATATAAATTAATAACACGAGGGTACCAATGATATTATAAAGATAGATACGTTATATGCATACAAAACAACCGCAAAGAATGCTTAGATTTTTTTTTCGAATTTCAAAAGCAGCGGCAGCACAGATACACATTTTTAATTTTAACTAATATTTATTTTATAATATTGTCAAATGATGTTAAAGGGGTAGCATAATTAAAGCAATAAGAACGAAAAAGACATATAGTGTTGTTATATGTCGTCATGTGGCTGATGATGATGATGATGATGATGATATGGGATTTTGTAACCGGTATGTCAACTGACTCCGATGAGGCCAAAAGGATACAGCTGCCTTCTTTTGTTCAAAACGTCTTTTGGGCGCCAGTAACGCATCTACAATTTTTACTTATTATAATATCATTGGAGTGTACTAGATGTTTACTTTATACTTTTCCAAATACAATATTAACCCTACAATGCGAACATAAAACAAACATTGAAAACAGATGACTACAACGCTAAGATTAGGTTTTATGTCACGAAACATTTACTCTTACAGAGATAGCGTTTAGTTTAGCAATTAATTAAGATGCTGGGTTTGCCAAGTAGGTACGCATTTTCAGTACGGCTGCAACGAATAACATCGTAGTTGCAAAATTTTTAGCCTTAAAAATAAAATGCGACGTGTAGTGAGCATAAAACTGAAGAAATAATCACGCCAAAGAATAAACGGCTGGTATTTATTAAGTTGTAAGATATAACATTTTACCAATTTATCTTATTTCAGACGTAGTAGTAGTTACAGGTGAAACATACCTACCTATAACCTACGACTATATTGACTTCTAAACAGCGGAATTAATAAAGACAAAAATAAACTTTATCCACGAAGTTATTCGTAGCGAGCGAGCGTGGTTCCGTCTGCGGATATTATTAAGTATCGATGAGATCAGAGATCAGTTAAAAATAAAACCTTGCAAGCATTGTGTTAATTTACTCCATTTCACTAGACATATTTGCAGGGCAAGCCGCTCATTATAGTTAACAGATTCGCTAAGGTCACATACGTGACAAACGCCAATAATATAACGTATAAGAAAAAGCAGAATAATTAAATGTTAGCTATTTACAGCACTCAGAACGTGTGACGTCATGCGATCCTCTACAACCGATTCTAAGCATCAGTCTTCCACTTAAATGCCACTCCAATAAAAAATAATATCTTTAGGCCACTCCGTTTACATGTGACACGGTGACATGCTCTGAAGCGGGCGTTTATAGAATCCGCTCGTAGAAGAGGAGATACGCCTGAGCTCGTAGGACTTTTTCTTCTGTGACTTCGGAGACCATGCTATCGGATACGTAGTACCATTTGCCGGGAGGCGGTTCGGCTGCAGAGGTGGGTCCTTCGCCAGACTCGTAGCCAGACAAGTCGGACTCAGAGTCCGGGTCGCCGTCGCCGCTGCCGGGCGGCGGGGGGACGGTGTTTGCGCTCTTGGGGAGGAACCACCACCGCGGGTCCCCGGGCCGAACCGGCTGTCGCACCTTCACATACGCCACGTAATGCCCTCCGTGCATGCCTCCCGAATGTTCCACTACACCATACAGAGAGTACAGAAGCTCCGTCTGCCCTCGAGCCACATTCGGCAGTTTCTTCAACTTATCCATAGCGCAGAACGGTGCCAGATCCAGTACAGTTGGGAAATCGACGTGCTTGGACATCTTCCTGAACATGCAGCGCGGTCCGATTTGGAACCGCTTCAGGTGTAGGATCAGGATGGCGGGCGGACTCGACACCAGGAACCGCTTGGTGGCGTTGGTGTACACCGTCTTGCCGTTTTTACCGTTGATTCTCTCGGTGCAAGTCTCGCAGCCGACCTTGTTGTTGCCTGTGAGGAGTTCAAGCGCTGTGAACTGGCTGAGACAAGATTGGATGCTGCATTCGTCTTCATCGCAGATGTACCTCGGTGAAGAAGGGCTTTGTCGCGAGTAAGATAGGAAGTCTCGGCTGCTCTTCTCTACATCAACACTGTTAATCTTAGGCCGTGGGAACGGTGACGGGTCCGAAGTGTTGTCTGTGGGCGCAGGGAAATTTAACGTGGGCTTCTTGATTTTAACGTCGTCCATAGCAAGTTTAAGTTCTTGGTAATAGCTGTCGAGAACTTCCTTAGGCTTGTCCTCTGGGCGGGATTCGTAGCTGATGTCGCCGTTGTTCTCCAGCAAATTCTTGCAGCCCTGCACGCTGATGCCCCTCGACACCACCTCGTTGGAGTATTCGGGACCAAAAGATCTTCTTGAAGGGGGCCTGTCCAAATCGGTTCTAGTCCCGTTCTTTTCGATTTCTCTTTCCGGAGACAGTTTGCTGTGCTGCGGACTAGATAAGTCCAGATTGATCTCGCTGGACAGCGAGCTGTGACTGCCTAACTCTTTGCCGTTTATAGGCGAGTCTACGTTGTCCACAGTCTCTGTGGAGTTGTGTTTCGTCGCCTCTGGGCTTGCAACGCCGGAATCCGGGTTGGAGAGGTTCTCTAAATTGATGAGGGGTTTATACTCCAAAGGTATAGCGGTAGTAGAAGTGGACGAGTCGACGAACTCAGTTTTGTCTTTGTCCGTATGTTCGGGTGTGTTATCGGTCTTTTCCTTATGCAAGTCTACTGGGCTAGTGCGGATGGAGTCGGAGCTGATGACCTTCTCAGAGTTGTAGCCCGATTCCATGTGGTAGGCCGCGAAGTTGGCTGCAGTGTGGGCCAGAGCTTGTGTCCCGACCGAGACTGTATGGGTGTCGTTGATCTTAGGTGCGTCCTCGAGGTTGTCTTCGACGTCCGCGTCCGACTCCGACGATGACTTACCGTCCTCCTTCGAGGTCCCGTTGGCGTCACCGGTGGAGTTCTCCTCTTTCGTAGTCGAGTTACCTGGAAAGAGACGAACGTTATAAACACTGGGTTTAAGCGAAATAATTTGAACCCATAACCTTGTCGATATTGAGTGATAGCATTATTTATCAGGTACTTGTGATGGTTGCACTTGTCAGATAAGACTTAAATGACACAATGGTTAACCAAAGAGTAACCACAATATATGGCATTCAGGATTTAATTTACATCATTGATTTCCAAAAGATAGATGGACACGAACATGGATATAACCCTTTAATCATATAGCAATAAAGTTTATTTTACTTTATATTTGAATTGATAAGAACCATTTCGACAATATAAAAAAATATAAAAGCGTATAAAAATATCCCTTTGGTCCAGTAGGCTAACACATAAAATACGGCCACATGTAAAGCACAAACATTCAGAGATCACAAGTACGCATATTCAGCCAAGCTTGGTACCACCTTTGTTTTTGCGCGCGGCCTTCCTTGCGGCGTTTCTCTCCTTCTTGACTTGATGCTTTGAAGATTTGTTCTCATCTTGGGCATTGTACAAATTATCCTCTGAAAATACGTCGTCATATCAATTGGCGCTTTGCAACACTTAGGCCTTTCTGCACACTTAACAAGCCACAGATTTCGTTATAGATATATGGATAGTCAATTACTTGGTTGGGGGATTTTTGGATAACAGTAGCCGAACGATGCTAGAGTTGAATGCGTTAGTGCTTGCCATTCGTTGATCCCAAACCATACCCATGGCAGAGAAGGGATAGTACTATTTTAGATTAGATTTAAGTGTATATACCTCCCTTCCCCTTCTCGAGCTTTAGTAATTGGACGAGGGAAAAAAAAAAGTCCTGCATAACCCGGGGTCGCCCCTAGCTTCGGTGTATGCGCAAAGCATTTTACTTAGTAAAAAAAAGTATGAATGCGAAAATTCTCTCCATAGCCGCGTGAGACTCCGTAGTCTCACGCGGCTAAGGAGAGAATTTTCGCATTCAAACTTTTTTCGCTTGTGCTAGGAGTGGTTTAATGTCAGTACGTTAAACCACGCCTAGCACAAGCGTATTAGCTTTCTAGACGGGTTACAGGACTTATTAAATAACATATTAATATTATTTCCTAAAATCAAGCAAACATTAAGGGTGCGCCGTCCGTAAGTGACAAGTGTCAAATATTTTATTTGAAATGACTTCGTCCATATTTATTTGATGCCGCGCGGCCATACTCATTTTGTATGGGAAATTGAACGTGTTAATTTGAAAAATAATATTTTAAAAACCGCTCGATAAATCGAAAATGTGACATAGACGATTTGTAGTTAAGACGTTGGTGATTATTTAGACATAATTAGAGGTATAATAATTTTAGATAAACTATAACCCCCCTATTCATAAAAACTATTTAAGCATAATTTAGTTAATCATTGTTTTGTCTTTTTCTCAAATTCAAAATGACGTTTGCGTGACGTTGACAAAACAATATTTAACTAAATAATGCGTAAATAGTTTTTATGAATAAGGGGGTTAGATATCAACTAAACGTCGCCACTTGTTTTCATGATTTTTGCCCAACTTTAAATGATATAGTAGAAAAAACCTTTAGTGTTATGAATTTGTTGGTCGGACTAATTGTAAACACGTTCGCTTTGATACTAAATACATATTTTGTTTATGAATTCCGATAGTTTTTTCATCATATATCAACTTAACCGTGACTACACTTTTGGCTTTTTTTGGTCGGCGCACCCTTATGAGCAACTTTATGTATTACATTTTTATAAAAATATATAAACTTTCTTTTTAAATTCATTGTTTTAATTAAAAATTAATAGTAGTATGAAGACGAAGTATATAAATAAAAAGATCACGTGTATACCAAAACCACATGTGGTCACAGCGCCAGCAGCTTGAGATCTAAGCAGCGACGTTCATGGGCTCATAGGTTACTGACATAGACAATTTATTTAAGTCAGCGAAATTTTGCTATGGAATGGAAACATGAAGCTCTTCAAATGCACTTGATTTTCAACATTACGACACCGAAATACATTCCTGCACTTCAAATTAGATTTACCAGTGATCGGAATAGGTAAAGCTATTTTGGTTCATTGACCGCAAATGTATATGTTAATATGGATATACCCCGGGATTTCGACTACAATACCGGGATTTTAAAAATAAAAAATAAATGAATGAAGGTAACAGAAAAATGTAATAGTTCATGTAACGAATTCCACTGGTGATTGTTTCGGAAATGTCGCATAATTCACTGTGTTTTCACCCTTATACTTCATTGTAAGCATCACGCGATGTGTGGCTTCGTAAGAATTGTCAAGCTTTTATTTAAGTAACTTCCAACTCAAATGAAATCCCGGGATTAATTTTTAAACTGCAGGACGTAGGGCATGTCCATATTATTACATCGTATTATATTTCGTATAGAAGTACCAAAAATAGCTCTACCTATTCCGATCTCTGGATATTACACACAGATATTAGCATACATGCAATCGAGCACAGATATAGGTTCATTCGCACATTTAATGTTTTCTGGCTAACTAAAAATGTGTCATATTTCATTTGCAGTAAAGACGGATATATTCCATTTGATAATTTATATGTCATTGATCCTTATGTCTTATGAAGTATAACATATTTTTCTTTAACACATTAATATCATAGCATGCGTGAATGGTCCTTCAAAAGTGCACAATTTATTAATTCTACTCTACAGTTGGTCTTGCTTAAAATGCGTACACATCAGAATAACGCAGTCGAGACTATATTAGTTTCGGACAGGATGTCCCTAGCCTCTGGACAAATATTAACAATCGGTCGCGTTGGTCAATAGTTAACACACGCACATACTTTGCTTGACATTGACATGTGAGTGTCATGTAACTCAGGGTATGTTGCGATATACACTACGAGCACTGTTCAGTGCTCTTACTGGTGAGAAATTTGTTCCGTTATGGCTGACAGTATACTGCCGCAGTATCATAGGGAAATTTACGACGTCATAAATCGTCGCCATTTTTGTACTGTAAGCACTGGCATTTTCGAGGTAAGGTGCTCTCAGTGCTTTGATCACGTGATCAACAGCATCCAGAAATGATGACATGGATGACAGCATGGATGCCAGTAAACTGGACTGCGTTCCGTTTTAAACAGTAATCAGTATAGCTAACTATAAAGGAACGGCTTCGCAGTATACTAAATTGATGTCACACCTTACAGTGCTCGCAGTGCATATCGGAACATACCTTTAATGTGTCACTTCACTCATGTTATCATTGTCAATGACTGATACAGTAAGTTAATTTTGTTGTCGTGTAGTTGCGGATGCGTTTAATTTTTTTTAAGATAAAAATAGGTTGATTTTACGCTATCATTATAAAAAATATACTTAACAGCATTTAAGAGAAGCAGCGTTATACAGGTTTTAATATTTGTCCAGAGCGTAAGGTCACGTTGTATTAACATAAGCATGCAAGAGTTTAAGTATGACCAGAATCTCGAGGACTTTTTGCAAGTGAAAATAATTCTTTTTTGAACTAATTAGTTAACCTCTAACTCCTCACCTGGTAGACGGTTATATTCCGTTCACTTACTTGCTGTAAACTGTTTTAACCAAAAAGTTTGACAATGCGACAGTGTGCCATCATAGAGACGCGAAGCGGACAATACAAACAGGACGGCGCGGCGGAATAACGGCGATACGAGTGTGTATAACATTATGATGCTAGCAACATCTCTCTCTGTCACCAAACCCTCATCATACAAATCAGTTTGTCGTGCGATTCATATATGTATTTATTTGTTGATTACTAGCATATTATCCTTCATTATCAATATACTTGAGCCATACTGAGCACATCATATTATGTATTTCACGCGTCGAATTACGCAATCCGCTCCGTGTCTATGAACGCGGCTTTGGCACAAAATAAATAGGTACAGAAGGGCGACTTCATACACACAAGCGATACAGGTGCACGCACATTTAAGCGCATCACTATACGGTAGTGATCTCGGCCATACTCGTGAAAACGCTAGTCGTGCGTGAGCTGGAGCGCCACACGCACTTTTGTTATAAGTCGCCGACGTTCATTTAAGCAGTATTTTTATTTGCAATGTATAATAATGAACTTATGTATTTAAAATAGCATATAAAATGCTTATACCTTACAAATCACAAAATATTATAGCATATTGTATCTTAGCGCTAGGTAAGCTAAGTAATTAAAATCGCTAAGACCCGAGTCAGCCTTCAGTACCTATTGATTCTGTGGCTCTATAGTGTTATTGGCTGTGACCCGGTAGCCACTGAGTGGTAGACTGAGCGTAAGTAATTAAAATCGCTATAGGCCGGAGTCAGCCTTCTGTAGGTACCTATTTATTCTGTGTCTCTATAATGTTGTGGGTGTGACCCGCAGGCTTATTACCGAAAAAAAGCAACCAGTTGCTGATTGCACTATGGCTATGTCTGCTACTAGTTGCGGTTGCTACAACCGGTCGGTTTATTTTAGAGCGCCGTCATACACTTTTGGTTCGTCAATCGCTCGCTTGTGCCGCTATCTACGTTCCGTAATACGAATATGTGTTTTGGTAGTGATAAATTGTTGGGATTGCGAATGTCACTTAAAGCAGTGGAAACTGCGAGTTGTAATCTTAGTGCAACGAGAAGTGAGCGAGCTTACAGTTCCGATAACCTATCTGGATATTATGTAGTGGACTATACGTGTCCACGGGGCAACTCGCTCGAGACACTAGTCTTAAGAGTTCCGGATGAAGAATGCGTTCTGATCTGACGCAGATGGTCCCTTGTGCTTGCGCAAGGTTGTCTGACACCTACTTTATGACCTGACGGTTGGTGGGGGGTGTCAGTACAAAGTTTAAAGTCGTGTGTGGCAGGGTTGTCACTTAAATATTGGTAATAAGCCTGCCGGTAGCCAGTGACTGGTGGACTAACCGTTGGGCGCTTTTCGTCGCAGCACGGCGGGCGGCACGGGGCGGGAGGCGGCCACGGGCAGTGATAGGTCCAGGAAGTACTCCGCGCGGTCCGACTGGTGCAGGCACTCCTGGCACTCCAGCGTTGACACCAGGAAGCCGCGGAACACCTGCCAGGAAATATATAGCTTTTATTATTATTATTCCCTTTATTTATTTTCTTTCTTAAAATTAGATTTTTACAAGGGTGTTATTTAAACGGTTAGCAAAGTATTTAAATAAAAGCTTGTTTTTTAAAAAGTTTTTACTTTATTATTACTTTATTTTTAATTTATTTTTACTTTTTAGTTATCGCTGGACACGTTTCTCAGTCTGTTCATCTGATTCCTTTCATTTGATACCCATATTGTAGGAATGCATTAAAAATAATTAGTCCGCCATCTTGGATTTAGAATGACGTCACACAGTTAACCATGCATTGTGCTCCGAACTGAACAAAAAGTAAACTGTATACAAAAAGCTCAATCGGTTGAAGATATTATTATCTGCTTCAAAATTGAGGTGCAAGATTCCACCCGAACAAATTACATGCTTACATTGCAACGCAAGCTAAATAAAAGCTTCGGTTTTGAAGAAGCAGAGTTCAAGCAGCCGTATACTACGCAATACACTCGTGGCATTTTTAAAAAGTTCGCGGATAGCGCACGCAATACAATTAAACACAAAAAATGACCATTCGTCTCGACGCGGCACTCGCGCTGACAGCACTGTGATGTCCGCTTAGCGGCCTTGTTTAGACGTGCCTCTGTGGGCGTGCGTCATTTCTAACGTTTGTACGTAGCTTCTTTACTGCCTTAGCTTATATACAAGTTCACTTTTTTATCACCGTCCAACGCTTCTAAAGTGACTCTCGTGATACGTAAACGAATAACTCTTACTATTGGACCAACTCCCTAACTCGAAAATAATATTCAGCTGTTCCATACAAAACATCAATATTCATACGACCAAAATGTATGGAACAGCTGAATTTTATTTTCGAGTTAGGGAGTTGGTCCAATAGTAAGAGTTGTTCGTTTGTATCACGGGAGTCATCTCAGAAGTTTTTGACGGTGACGAAAAAGTCAACCTGTATATACTGTGATCGTTAATTACCCCCTTGTTCATAAAAACTATTTAAGCATTATTTAGTTAAATATTGTTTTGTCAACGTCACACAAACGTCATTTTAAATTTGAGAAAAAGAGACAAAACAATGATTAACTAAATAATGCTTTAATAATTTTTATGAATAAGGGGGTTAGTTGTTAGATAAGATAAAAAGATAATTATTTATTTGCACTTAAACATGGTTTATAGATGCTACAATATAAATACATAGATCACATATCAAGCTTATTTCATATAAGCTTGCAAACATACAATATAATACACATTTATTACTCTGATAATAATTAATTAATCAAAAATATGTTAATGAAATCATCATTGTCAGCATGCATCAAACTATAGTGATAATAAAATGGTCTACCGTTGATACCTGTTCTGGTCGCAGCATGGTATCAGATGCTTGCTGGCCGTAGAACTTGACCTTCTGCTTGACCTCGCCGTCCACCTTGGCCGGGTCTACCTTGGAGCTCATGCCGAGGCTGCTGAGGATAACGGATTGGTACCGGCGGAGGTCCTCCGACCTGGAGGTGGAATACGGACTTATGAAATAGAGTATGCTGGTGGAAAAGTGACTGACATGTACGTCAGTTTTCCCTTATTTAATGGTTGATATAGATTTTTTTAAGAAGACCACATCACTTTATTACGTCGCCAGCTTTTTTTATGTCCTCACTGCTGGGGCATGAACTTTCCCACAGGGCCAGCCAGGACAAACGGCTTTACGTACCTTCCAAGTACGGAGGATGGGATGGTCATCTTGACCATTCCTGTGTTATTAGATTGTACAAATTAATATTAACGAAAGTCTAAGTTGAAACTAGACATGGGACGGGTAATGGTTTAGCCGGGTACCCGGCAGCAATTCTGCGGCATCAGAATTAGATCATTATTAAGCTCGGCAAAGGTTAGCAGATATACAAATCCCTACACATGATGGGCTTCTAATAAAGGACACTATCCGATATTACGAAAAGTTGCGGCAAAATATTTATCTACACCTGCAAGCTCAATTTACAGCGAACGCCTGTTCTCAGAAGCAGGATTAATATATGAGATGAAACGAAGTCGGCTTGATGCCAATCGTGCTGAGAAACTGGTGTTTTTACATCACAATTTGCCAATTTTAAATTACAAATATTAAATATAATAGAACCATAACCATTTGTATTTTTCTTGCATAATAAAGGTTTTTCAAATTAACATTATAGTCATAAATTTTCCTTCACTAATTTACCCGGCACTGCCGAGTACCCGGCGTTATTACCCGTTACCCGGCCGGATCTTAAAAAAACTTCCTGATCCGCCGGGTACCGAATCCAAACCGGGTACCCGGCCCATGTCTATACTCTAGCCAAACTCGACAAAGAATAAATTTAAACAAACCAAATTAGGGTCATCACAAACCTGGGCAAAAATTTTGTGTTTTTCGTATTATTACTTGATTACTGCATTTTACATAAAAGATATTGTAAGACTTGTTATTCTCACTACACATCTCACTTAAATCAGTCGCTTAACGTCGGTAAAAACGTTATAATACGAAGAACGTAAAAAAAACGGTTAATATCCATCCATATATTCGATGTTCATAAATAAATAAAAAAAATATATTTTCACTTGTTAACCCTATTAACCAAATGTCATTACTAAAATTGAGATATTCTACTAAACAATTCCGTTATTATAAACTAGCATTTCAAATGAACATGACACTAACCCATATGGGGTCGATTATCTTACTACCTCTGAAATCTGCAGCGTAAACAGTGCATTTGCAATGCAAAACAAACATTCATGAACAAATTGAGTTGACATTAAAGAAAATTTGTATGTAACAGCAGTTGATTAATTTATGTAATAAATAAATTATTGAATCTTCAAGTGCAGTTTTTTAATTATTTCAAAGTAGCTAATATATTCACTGAAATAGGTTAAAACTAAGCTATGATTGTACTATGGTTTTTAGTTTTTAAATTTATCATACAATATTTAATAAAATTACATCTTTACGTAAAATCTTTCCTTGTCATTGTTGTCAATACATGCCTGCCACTGGTTGCTTGGCAACGCTTTCCACTGGTTGCTTGGCAACGCTTTGTTGGTAAACATTCTTTATCGAATTTGGCTATAGAAATAAAGGCTGACGTATTAACAAAAGAATTCACTTATGCAAAATACAACATGATGTGATTAATGACATTGACGACATTGCAGCGTTGTACCGTTTAACCCGCAGTTGATAAGATTCTGACTTGACAAAGCATTGATAAGTAGTTATATAAATGACAATTTTATCAGTTTCAATTGTTATTACTTTGTAAGGAAGAGCTAGGGCATTATCTTTATTCTCTATGCAGCTGCACTGGCATGCACTGTGCTTGGTGGCAAGGGTTCAACGCATCCTATTGATCTTTGTTACACCATGAATTAATGTGTGCTTTGCTAACCCTATGGTCTTTGTTATTAAGCCTCTATGTCAATGGATGCTTGAAATTGGATTCAGCATTTAAGGTCACTGTTGCCGGGCAGAAAAAGGTGTGAGAGTGTGAGGTGTGAGAGTGACAGAATTTATCTGGATGGCTACCGCCATCCAGATAAATTCTGTGCACAACAATTCTCTCACTTATTTAAAACAGTAAATAAATAAAATTCAAATATTGTACCTATAGTTAGTGACTTTACAACAGTAGTTTTGATTACTTTATTGTCTATATACAATATAAAGCTTCAATTGGCTATATCAAAACAGGTTTTTTTTTGCTGTATCAGGAATAAAGTAAAGCAAAATACCTGACAGCCTCTAACATATGCCGCAGCAGCTCATGCGCATCATGCTGGTCACCACCACCAAATTGCGGCAGTTTATTGACCAGGAACATTAACAGCTTTCTCGGAGTAAACACACCACCTTCACCTAAACAAATACAACACAATATTGTTTACTAATGTTTACATGTACACAGTAGACTACACATTGAAATGAAACACTGAAAACTGGAATACCACAGGTAGGCCACTCTTGAACTCAAACTCAATCTCAATACAATTCCAATGCGATTAATATGTATCAATATTGGGATGAATTTCGCAATTTTGGAACACCCCATCTCAATAATAATTTGTTCACTCAATTTCCAAGCAATTTAATTCCAATGTGGAGTTATTATCGCTTTTAAGAGTGCCGTTTGACATTTTTTAGATTTGTGATTGGAAATTGATTAATGCAATTGTGTTTCAAGAGAAACCCTACTGATCTATGGTCTCCCTGTGACCACAGACTTTGCAGTGTAAGAAACAGCAATCTATGGATTAATATGTTACAAAAATGTGGCTAGTTCCATATAATATTTCATTTCAAAAATACAAATAATTATACAGCAAAATTTTAACTACTATTATTCAAATTCTAAATATAATTACTGGTAATGGTAAATAACATTCTAGTGAAATCAGGTTGTTTCAAATTTTAGGGCAATCCTCATAATAAGCCAAAAGGAAAGTAGGTCATTCCAAATATAAATATTGGGAGTAGGTTAACCACACAATCCATTTTGTGAATTTCCAAAGTAGCATAAAAAAATTTAGAATCACTATGTAATGAAAAATGGTTTTGTTCAAAATTATGTGGTCCTTGACCTTAATTGTATTGGAAGAACTCATAAATTAACATAATTATAGCTTAATTATCAATACTTCCTCTTATTGAAATAAGAAATCTGTGCCCTTGTAGAAGATTATTTGACTATTTAGGTATTATGTAAAGAACAATAATGTAGTAAAGATTTCTACCTGATTGGAGGTCAATTAATGTTTCAGCTAGTGTTTTAGTGAGAGTCCCCCACTCTGCCAACTGCCCAGCAATCGGGGGAAGATCAACTTCCTTTGCTTCTTCATTGTCTATCTTCAGCTTCAGTTTTCCACCAGGCAAAGTGAACCTTTCACCTGGTGCAGACATTTCTTGTAGAACTTGCACTAAATAAGGTGTTTGGGCTAAGCACTGCATAACAGAATTGAAAAAGCATGTGTTTCCTAAATTTGATAATCCTCTAACCCTTGGCAAATTTAATGCTATTGCTTTATCTTTGCCTTTGTCTGCTTTAACTAAGGTGTCTACTGGCAGCACAAGCTCTATTTTAGATTTGTTTTCATATGGTAATTCAATAGGGGGCAAGGATTTAGGGTTGCCTCCAGCAATCGCTTGCTTTTTGAGGTATTCTATGCACTCATGGAGCTTTTTGGAGTTGGTAGCTGTAACTTCATTGTTGCAGTTGTAGCAGTAGAGCTCCCAAGTTGTGGTGTTGGCTGTGATGGCATGGCAGTCCGAGTGGGGAGTGTTAAAGTGGTTCAGAGCGTGCTTGTTTCGCGCTCGGCCGCATAGCTGAGTCCCACAACGCAGACACATCCAAAGAGTGAGGTCTTCCTCATAATCTGGGTCAGAAACCTCGTTATTGACGGTCTTCTTGCACTCCGAACATTCTTTATCAAAGCCTCCCGTCTTAAGAGATTTCTTCAGGCGAGTAAGATCGACAGCCTTCGCGACGTGAGGACATGCGGATTTGACATTTTCGTCGCATGACTCTGTTGACTCGTCTCCATTCTCACCAGGATCACATTGTCTCTTTTTCTTCACCATTGTTGCGCTCACTCAGGAAACTGCCTGTAATACGTAACGAGAGACGTGGTAATAATAACTACACGAACCCAAAAAGAGAAAAATGACAAATCTGTGTCGATAGCCATTGCACGCGTGACAACGCACATTCATCGAGAAATGCACATAAATTTACTAAAATGGTGCCAAAATACTATTGATAATTCTATTGGCTACTTACAATTACATACAATCTGAAATAACTAATATTAGATCGTGAAGAACAAAGAAAAATCTGATTTTCTGATATTTTGTCAGAAAAGTATACCACGGCCGTCATCAGACATATTATATCAGTGTTACCAAAGTAATAAAACAAATTAAAAATTGGTACAAAAAAAAAAGATTTAAGGCTAACTGTCTACTAGAACTACTATTCAATTCAACTATCACATTCTCTGTGTTCCAACAAGAGAGACCATCTGCGAAGTCCTGCCATCTAGTGGTGCCGTAGCTCATTTAAAATTTTGAAACGTCAACATGATCGTGATGGAAGTTGCTAATCAAATTGTGAATATTCACTAATTCTGTTTAAATTTAGTTCTAGATCATTGAATATTTATGAACAAATCAAAAATAAAAGTGTAAAGTACCATTACCTGCAATACAACTATGTAGTTTTGTGTAAAGAGCTCAATAAATCAAGATAGTCTTCTTCGGAGTTGATGGTTGTTCACTTGTAGTTAGAAAAACAAGAGAAATGTCGCTCCCTGGAAACGGAATCTTCGTCGTTCAGGGCGAGATGGCGATGCTCGTCACAGCCATGCGACGAAGTACTCGTTGGGGATCACATTCTTTTCCCAACGAAGAGTATGATGTTTTGATGAGGACTTTCCAAGACTTGAAGATAATCCTCAATCAAGTAGATGATTTGAGACTCCTTGACCCGGCGACATACCTCAGTCCATTCTTAGAAGTTATTAGGAGCAAGGAAACTACAGGACCAGTGACTAGTCTTGCGCTATCAGCCATACACAAGTTTTTATCTTATGGAATAATAGGCAAGTCTTTAATAACCTCATAATAATTATAAATTGTTTAATAGTACATACAAGACTGACCCATTTATCAATATAGTAATACAGATGTAATAAAATCAATTCACATAAAAAATTTTTTACCCTTAGCTTACAAAATGTTAGTGATCCAGACTATAACTTCTTAATTTAATATGATTAGTTCAAAGCGGCAAACTGTTATTAAGTAAATACTACTTGTTTTTAAATAGGTAGTGCTTCCTTGAATTAGTTTGTGAATGAAACTTCACAAGAACGACAGGTATCAATTAAAGAAGTTTTATCAATAGGTTAAAGTGTTCCAATTTTTTGAAGATTTTAGGCACTCATCAATTCTAATTTGACTGAGTATTTAGTTTGTATCATCATAATTAGGAAACTTAAAATACTATTAAATCCACCTAAAAATAATCAACAATTTCTCAAAGAAGATGTATTGAAGTGTATTGTAATGTAATCTGTGACTAAAATGTTCAAATAATTTTTGATGCAAATTTTGTTGCAAACAAATTACAAAAACACAAATGTTGAAAAAATTTCCTCGAGCAGGAACCTGCACCCTTCTGACATATCGGGTCAGGTGCTCTTCCAATCGAGCTATCGTGGTTCTAACCAGCCTGCTGAAATTTTTTCAACATTTGTGTTTTTGTAATTTGTTCGCAACAAAACTTGCATCAAAAATTATTTGAACATTTTATAAATAGCTTGCCTACTTCTTAACTGATCTTTAATATTTGTAAAAATATTATGATCGGATGTTAGTGACCGTAGTTGTTGACATTGAATGAGCGCCTTTGGCTTTCAAAGTAAAAAAGTGTTGAATAATTTCAGCGGGCTGGTTAGAACTACGATAGCTCGATTGGAAGAGCACCTGACCCGGTATGTCAGAAGGGTGCAGGTTCAAATCCTGCTCGTGGAAATTTTTTCAACATTCGTATTTTTGTAATTCTTAGCACTCAGCACTACCCAGATTGAAAGGATGGGGTTGCACTTTGACCCGACATTTTGGTCCGCGTCAAAGTGCTACTAAGTAAGGGAAACCTCGGCAGGCTTCACTAAGATAAAATAAGATTTAATTTTTTTTACTGTCCTTACAATTACAGATCCCACCCATCCTAGTGTGCCAGCGATTGTGGAGGACATAGCTGATGCTGTCACTCATGCTCGGTTTGTGGGTACTGACCACTCCTCCGATGGAGTTGTGCTCATGAAAATATTGCAAGTAAGGTTTTTGAAATTACACAGATGTATCTGTCTAACTAGTAGACATTGTTAAAAGTTTGTTTTATGTCGAGAAAAATCAAACCAAACTAAATCTTTACTAACAAAGTTGACAAATTAATCTTAGATTATTTATTTTGTTTATTTAAAAACAGCTAGTAAGATCATACACCAAAAACAGTGCATTGATACACCTATACATTATAAATTATTCAGTTACTTCTTAACATAACATTATTACCATTTCAGCTATTACTTGTAAATTTTTACGATTACATGGCATTTTTAATTGTTATCACATGTTTGTTCACAGGTTCTCCGCACACTGATGCTCAGTCCTGAAGGAGCAATGTTGACAGATGAAAGTGTTTGCGAAATTATGCTCAGTTGTTTTCGCATCTGCTTTGAAACAAGACTTACAGGTATGCACGATGTGTCATTAGCTTATGCAAATTTATTTTATATCTTTTAGTAGGTGGTAAGTTGGTGGTAGTAGCTTATAAGACTTATCAACCATCAAACAATCATAGATAATGGAAATGAAAACAAATTAGAAGCTCTGACACAATCGTTGGAATGGAGACCGTAGGACTATCCCACATGAGATGGAAAGATGACATCAGAAAGATAGCAGGCCAAAATTGGATACTGACAGCCCAAAATAGAACGAAGTGGAAGAGGTTGAAGGAGTCCTACACCAAACTGGTCGAAGAAGGCTTGAGATGATAATGAACAAAATCGAATGTAAATTATAGTATATAAGTAATAGCCTATATATTGTCTCACTGCTAAGTAAACGCCTCCATCATTAAAATCAAATCGCAACAATTGATAGTAAATCACTACGCTTCACAGATGTTGATTGGTGACCACAAACCTAAGCTATGCATCGAAAAATACCCGGACCCGAAACTTCCGGATATCAGGCCGAGCGCATACCCACTTTGTTGTCGAAATTGTAATACTGTAAGAAACAAGAAAATGATAATACTACGTTACGTAACATCTTCTACTCTCTCGTTTACCGTTTTTTTTCCATTTGTAGAATTGCTTCGGCGCAACGCCGAGCAGTGCCTGCGCGACATGACGCAGCTGATCTTCATGCGGCTGCCGCAGTTCCCGCCGGAGGACGCCGCCTCCGCCACCTTCTCAACCATCGGCCTCTCACTGAAGAAGCGTGACAAAATTACTAAGAAGAAAAGTTTGACTAGTGTTCACAGTACCAACTCCTTGGAAAGAAAATCTCCGATAATGGAACAGACTGTTGCTGCCACCGCAGATAATGACGCAGGAAATGACACGAACAAAGCTGAAGCCGCTCTTAGGCATAGGTAAGAACTCTCTGATATAGTTTTACAGCCTTGTTTTCAGTTCTATTTTTGGCTTTAACTAGAGTCTAGTGTTAACAAAGAGTTTAAACGGGGATTAACGCAAACTAATTAGTAAAAGGTATCATACCTTCTTTATACCTAAATAAATATATAAATAACCGACGTCTCGACCGAGTTACACCGGCCACCGGTGATTTTTTACTCAACAAACTGCTTAGTTACCTCACCCTGGAGAAAACGTAGCTGTTACGAATTTAGGCTACTACAGGACTTTAAATAATATAGAGAATTGTACTCTATTACTGGTATAATATATGTACAATAAGTAATGCGAACGTTGGGTTTTTGGTTAAATAATGTCCCGCGCACGTCTGGTAGGCTACTCTTGACGCAAACTCAATCTCAATACAATTCCAATGCGATTAATATGTATCGATATTGGGATAAGTTTCGCAATTTCGGAACGCCCCATCTCGATAATAATTTGTTCACTAAATTTCCACGCAATTTAATTCCAATGTGGCGCTATTATCGCTTTTAAGAGTGCCATTTGAATTTTTTAAATTTGTGATTGGAAATTGATTATTGCAATTGTGTTTCAAGAGTAACCCTACTGGTGCCGTCCGTCATCCGTGGCGAAGTGGTTGGCTTGTGTAAAGTTCGCACGGACACATCCGTCGGCGGCGGGGCCCGAGCGATCTCGATGATGCACGAACAGTAGCCATACACTGATATACCTGTTATGTTGCTCTGTGATGACAGAATAAAAACTTTTGTATTTGTTTGTATTTGTATACTTGACATTTATATCAACGCAGCCAAGACAAGAACCTGTTGAACGAGGCGGAGATCACGATTGAACCTGTGGATTCGAAGAGCCCCGCTAAGAAGCATGGCCGCCACTCTTCTATGGACCTGGCAGCTGGGAACCCTTCTATCGCGCAACTGCTGGAGAAATGCGTCGGCAATGTGGACGGGCAGGCTGAGGAGAAGGATGGAGAGGATAAGCCAGAAGTTATTGATGACGCGGCCGAAGTTAAGGACGGTAAGTTTGAAAATAAGTTCTAGATGCCTGTCACGAGGTTTGTTTGACATTTGAACACATTTTTATGGTTTTTTTTAACTGTTTCTTCACCAGGGGCCGCTGCTTGATACGAATTCTCGTATTCGCAAACGAATTCTCATTTTGTCACACGAAAACTTGCACTAGGCACCTATCTATTACTTATATACTATCATTTACATTCGGTATTAATGTTTCCGGTAAGTATTGTAAAATATTATACGGATTTGTATGCGTAGTATTTTATATATTTATGACGTTATTAAAGCACCTTCACACGCACCGCAAAGTACCTTTTCGATGCCTTGGACAGATTGCAGCGACGCGCTATACGCATTATCGGCAATGCAGAGGTCACTAATGTTCTCGAGCCCCTGCAATTGTGTAGAAATATAGCGTCACTCAGCGTCTTCTACCACTTATACCACGCGAGTGCTCTGAGGAACTCTTTGACCTTATCTCACCTTCTTCCTTCCTCCATAGGAGTTCGCGTGTTGCTCGTCGGAGTCACCGCTGTACCGTCTCGAACATTTCATCGTTCACAAAGAAATTTGGTGACTCGTTTCTATGTCGCACTTCCAAAAGATGTCTACCAGCACACGTTTTCCCTCCTTCCTATGATATGGGGTCCTTCAAACGAGGCGTGAAGAGGCACCTTGTGACCCGGCAGGGTGAGGGTGACTGATGCTGCGTTGTTTTCACGCTGCACCAGTTGTCCTTGCGTCTGGACTCCGTTTCCACTTAACATCAGATGGAGGGGTAATTAACCAAGCTAGTTTAAAAAAAAAATTAAGTGTTCAGCCACTTTCGTTGCTAGCTGTAGCAGAAAGTTTAATTAATTATAATATAATGAAACCGAATTCAAGAAACCTTTTCTTTCTACACGTAGACATACCGAATCCAGAGGGTGGGGTGACCAGCAAACCAGAGTCTCCCGTCGACAAGGTCCTGACCGAGGACAAGGAGAAGCTGGAGGAGTACGTGAACCACCGCGGCATTCGGTTCACGCCGCAGGACGAGGACCTCAACCTGCAGCCCTACGGCCTGGTCTGCGTCAGGGAGTTGTTCAGGTACGATGGTGCATCAGTCTTTTTGGCCTATATCTTGGCCTATATCTCACCTGATGTTAAGATGCTACAAACATCAGCCAAGATACGAGTAATAAACATCTGTCAAAATGAATTATTGTTTTTGTGGTGATTTTTATGCTGATAGCAAATACTTGTTTTATACCGTTACCTGGATAGCATTTTTACCGGTAAACTAATTACTTATATATAATAAATATATATATTTGAATAAAGCCTATATTAGCTCAGCTCTAATGTAGCAATTGTAATGATGAAAGAATTTTTTAAATTGGTCCAGTAGTTTTTGAGTTTATTCGTTGCAAGCATACATAAATACATACATACATACATACATACATACAAAAATACAAAGGTTTCCTCTTTATAATATTAGTATAGATATATATAATCTGAATATCGGAAACGGCTCCAACGATTTTCATGAAATTTAGTATGCAGGGGGTTTCGGGGGCGATAAATCGATCTAGCTAGGTTTCATTTTTAGAAAACGTCGTTTAATCCGTAAAAAAATACGTACGTACCGTACACGGTCATCCAGGTACTATACTTAGTGTCAAAGTAGTATGTACTTTTAAGTGTCAATTTGGCAAGGTTATCAAACCCTGCCGCGTACCCCAGCAGTGGGGACATAAACGAGCCGGTGCTGATGTGTCGATGTGCCCGCCAGGTTCCTGATCTCGCTGTGCAACCCGCTGGACGCGCAGAACACGTCGGCCATGGTGCACCTGGGGCTGTCGCTGGTGGGCACGGCGCTGGAGGTGGCAGCGGAGCAGCTGGCCGGCTACCCCTCGCTGTTCTACCTGGTGCGGGACCCGCTGTGCCGGAACCTCATCAGCGTGAGTGTTGCGGCTTAGCGGCCACTGAAACTTAGTAAACTTATACAACATCTAATATAAAGCGCCTTTTTTTAATCTCTAGAACAAAGAAATAAGAAACGACCCCCAAACAGGGGACGAAATATAACAATGCCCACATTTGTTAAAAAGGGTTATTTTCCCTTGTTCAAAAAACTGGGTTTCTGCCCAAATGTTTTGCCACTTTGCTACCGAACCGGCTCTTTCCTATAAACGTTAAAACTTGTCACAATCGATAAGTAAAAAAAAAAACCAATTCACATACTTTTACAGTGTTCATACATATATTAAACACACAACTCTTTGTGTTGGATGTTAATAAAAAACCAAACGTTCCTCATGATTTGAAAAGAATACGTCATGACTTTATTTTTTCCTAATTTTTTAAATAAGCTATAAAAATTTCTCACCACAGTTGCTGAGCACAGAAAGGATATCGATATTCGCCCTGGACCTCCAAGTATCGTTCCTGCTATTCGAAGCGTTAAGGTTCCAACTCAAATTCCAAATGGAGGCGTTCTTCAAGAAGATCATAGAGATAATATCCGCAGACACGACCAAAGCCATATACGAGCTGAAGGAAATACACCACCTCACGCTAGAGAGCTTAGCCCAGATGTTCAGGATACCTGGGCTATGTACCGAGTTGTATCTAAATTATGATTGTGATGTGTATTGTATGAACGTGTTTGAAGAGCTTACTAAGCTGCTGGCGAAGAATGTGGTATCTTCTACCGCTTATAATATACACTCGTTGTCTTTGGAAGCTTTGATGACGATCATCGATGCCATAGAGATGGGTATGTGCAGTTGTAAAACAACCGTATTTTCAAAACTATTTATTTATTAGTGCATTTAGTTTATCAATACACGAACAGGTTGGAGCCAGTAACAAATAACAGCATAACAAGTTTAAACGATCACAAACCAGACAAAATACGAGAAGTGTACATAGTATGACAAGCATAATTAGGTACTACGACCAGGGCTTGGAATACCGGTATTTTCAATAACCGGTATCTTTGACTTTAATAATGTACCGGTAACGATTTGATACCAGTATTAATAATACAGGTTAACCGATGAGTACCGGTAAGTAGTATTGTACTGGTATAACGGTATTATACACCGTAATACAGGTATAGATCGCGGCAAACTTCTAGTCCCCTCTGAAGTTGCTTCGTTGCGCAGCTGTACAGTCAGGCCCTACCGCTCGTCCCCGCCTTCGCTCTACTGACGCCTATTTTTTACTACTGCGACGCGAATCGCGCCAACTTCAGAGGGGACTAAAAGCTACCAGGTAACCAAATTTATTAATGCATTATTATTAGATATATGAATGGCGCTTGGATTGGCTAACTCCACGCATTGCGCTCTCGTATCGTTAGTTTGCCTGTTTATGTTCAATTTGCGCGGGCGCAGTGCTCTGCATATCACGTGACACAAACAGTCTGGCAATGTCGCAGGTAGATACATGTATTTTTGAGGTACAATACCGGTACTCATTGAAGAATCGGTATCCAGGAACCGAAATGGAAAATACAGGTATTTACCGATATGATACCTGTATTTTCGGTACCGGTTGTTAGCTCTGACCACAACCAAACCAAAGGAATAATTAAATATTTAACAGCGTAATAAACGCTAGAACTATAAAAAGAGCCAGTTAATAATAAACTAAGATTAAGTTAAATTCAAAGATGCCTTTAATCTCCGAACTGGTGGAAGATTCAGTAGTTTATGTATTACAAGTTCGGATTTTGAAGACCGTGAAGAGCTAGTAAGAAACTCGGAAAGCTTTTTTCTATTTCTCCATCCTTTAAACCGGCTTTACATCTATAGGTACACAGCCAGAGAAGTTGGAGAGTAAGAGTGAGACGGACATAGCGGTGGTAGAAGAGGAGAGCAAGTACGGTCGCGGTGGTCACGTGTCGCTGGAACTGGGGGGGATGGACGACGCGTCCGTGGCGAGCGACCACGTGACGCACGACATCAGCCAGTACTTTGTGGTGGGGAGGACGGGCAGGCATAAACCCTCACCCAATTTGCCCACTGAAGCGGAGTTGGACAATATAAGGAATATGAAAAAGGTAAGTGTTAAATTTTTTAGTTACCCTGTAGTGAAAACTAAGGGCTCATAATATAATAATCATAATATTATTATATTATGAGCCCTTATCTTCCACTACAAGGCAAAAGTGGGAGGGCTTCCGTTTCTCCTTAATTTGATCTATGTGTGACCATTTATTTCAATATTCATTAGCGTTGAAGATTTTTGAGGATAATGTAAGAAAATAAAAAAAGGAAAATTATTTATTATGCTTATTAAGATGATAGGAAAGGTTAGTTAAATTCTTGACCTTTTGTTTATTAACAAGACAAACATATTTTTAATGTAATAATACGAAATAATAATGTAAAATAACCTTTCAGTGGGTGACGCAAGGCACAGAGTTGTTCAACCAGAAGCCGGAGCGCGGCATAGAGTTCCTGCAAGAGCACGGCGTGCTAAAGACTCCGCTCGACCCTCACGAGGTGGCCATGTTCCTCAGGGAGAACCCTGACCTCGACAAGAAGATGATTGGTGAGTGGTGTTCGTACTCAGTAACAAAATTCGAATAACAATCTTTCCCTTACCACGCCTTTTGCCTTTGCCTTGAAAGCCTTTGTCCTGCATTGGATACATTTGTATTAACAATATTTAGTATTTTCGTATTTTGTATCGCAGGCGAGTATATCTGCAAGCGCTCGTCCCGCGGCGAGGAGGACGAAGGCCCCAGCGTGCTGGGTGCGTTCGCCGACAGCTTCGACTACGCGGGGCTGCGTATAGAGCAAGCCTTGCGAATGTACCTGGAGACGTTCCGGCTGCCCGGCGAGGCGCCGCTCATCTTCCTCGTCATGGAACGCTTCGCTGAGCGATGGCATGTAAGCATAAAGGCATAGTCGCCTACAATCATGTATGCATACAATATTCCATTCATCAGCATCATCTCGGCTGAAAGACGTCAACCGCTGTACAAAGGCCTCCCAAGGATCTTCACGACGACTTGGTTTGTGCTGCCTGCATCCAGGTGCTACTGAAATCTTTCATTATTGAAATTACTTATCGAAGCAACTACTTCAATCGTTCTTAGAACGTTGATTTTTTATAATTTATAATTAAAAACTATCAAACAATAATATTTATCACACACTCACGAAATAGTTTATTTTTATTTTCTAGTATTTAATTATTTGATATATGCAATCAAATTTCAATCAACATGACCAAACGCAATGAAAAATAGAATAAACAAAGTGTGAGTAGTACGGTTGGTGACAATTGATGTCATCACAGAAAACCAAGCGGACTGCCTGCGATTTTATAGTTTATTGTAAGTTTAATAGCTAATAAACATTCAATAGTTTTAATGTCAGAAAGCCAAAAAGTAGCGCTACAATATTAAAAGAAATACATTTAATTTAGCTTCGGGCAGTGTCCCTATAGACTATCACTAACTTTACTTTGCTAAATTAGCATTAAAATCCTACAGAGCACAAACGGCGAGCCGTTCGCGAACACGGACGCCGCGTTCCGGCTCGCGTACGCGGTGATCATGCTGAACATGGACCAGCACAACCACGCCGCCAAGAAGCTGAACGTACCCATGACGGTCGACGACTTCGTGCGCAACCTGCGCGGATGCAACGGCAACGTGGACTTCGACCAGCCCATGCTGGAGGCGGTCTACCATTCCATCAAGTATATAACTTTCTTGTTTTTTAAATGTGTTTGTAGTTCTGTCTGGTCAACCTGCGCGGCTGCAACGGGAACGAAGGCTTCGACCAGCCCATGCCAGAGGCGGTCTAGTCCGATGGTCTAGGCGTTTTTTTTTTTCAGATTTATGAGATTGCTATAACTATACAAAATTCTAACGTTCGTTGCCCGTAAAATGGAACGTTTAATGCTTCGACCAGCCCATGCTGGAGGCGGTGTGCGACTCCATCAAGTATGTAACCTCTTTATCATCATCACCATCGTTTTCAGCTCGTATCTATCACT
>OY720038.1:16497972-16528331 GCA_963082485.1 Eudonia mercurella
CAATACATACCGCGCTAGAGCAACTCACACATAGAGCTCTTGCACGGATATAGAGCTCGGAACAGCTCCAAACAGTCGAAACAGTGAGAGGTTGTCTATGTGTTTGGTGCTAGAGCGCGTTTGTATAAAGCATGCCTTCTGCAGTCTCCTTATTTTGTGAAAATTGTTTGCACCAGTAGTACCTTAAATTATCATTATGCATCTGCGGAATGACATTAAAACACACCCTTTCTAAAATGCACCTTGCTATCACTTTGATAAGTGTGATTGTACGTTGAATCCCCTTGTTTGAGTGGACGCACTCAATGTATTGAGCACACTGACAGTTTCATATATCTGTGTAAATTTTAATAATGAGTTGTTTGTCGAGTTGATAATATGATTTTGTATGTTGTTTTTTTGTTTTTTTTTTGGGGGAGGCCTTTGTCCAGCAGTGGACGTCTTTTGGCTGAGATGATGATGATGATGATGATGTTGTTGGTTTCTTTGTTGTCTTAAAACAAAAATATTTCTGTATATTTGGTTAATGTCAAATCAATTCAAATCTTTATTGCTAACCAATTTAAAAAATGTACTTTTTGATGATACATATAAATTTTGTCCTGGCGTTTCCACTCACTCCACTAGACTAGAACCTAAGTATTTTATTTATATTTTTAATATTTTTCAATTACATGGTTAATTATGGAGCTTATTTGTAAAACATTTGCACGATCCCGCTTGTTGATGTCATTTAATTAATTTACCTGAGTTATCTATCATCATAAATAAGATTGCAGATTCCTGTTTCCCCTTCGTCCACGTGGATTTCGTATCATTCCGTACAAAACAATACTTTAATTCCCAAATAAAAAATAGGAACATTATAAAGCCGGTTTTTATCAAAATAAAATATAATCTATATTACCCGCACGGAATGTAGCATTCTACCGGTGAAAAAAAAAATTGGAATAGGACCATTAGTTTCAGAGATTACCCTCCTTAAACAAACACACAAACTTTATTTATTTGTATAGATAGATGAATCCTATATTCATTCATCAAATTAAATCAATGTTTTTTTTTTTTTTTTTTTTCACTTTATTTGGAACAGCTAACAACTACACATTAACAACATTATAAAATAAAATTACCCTAAAGTAGTAAGAACAAACATGTAGTCCAATACGCTATCCACATTTTACTAAACTAAAGATAATGTCTATGCAGTGAGATGCTAAGCAACAGCATCTAATGTTACACTTACAAAATATTTTTTTTTTTAAATAGGAATCTAAAGGTATCTACAGATAGATTTATAAATGCGTTTTTAAACATACTAGACTTAATAGACAAAGTTTACAAGACAAAAATAATAATAATCTAATCTGAGTCTTTAAGTTTGATTCGGGCAGTCCGCTTGAATTGGCCTTCAGAAAGGAGGAATATATCAGTATCAATAAAAATTGTATTATAAGTGTCAATTATTCGTCGCAGGGGCGAACGAATACCAGCATTTGTACGACATTTACCAGTAGCGAACAACTTACGAACGCGCACTTCGCGCCTATGAACTGTTCTTGGAACAACATAACACAATCTGTTGGTCAACTCATTACAATCAAATTTATTGTTTATAATACCATGAAGTACCATACACTCAAGAAGTTTACGCCTGGACTGAAGAGTGAGCAGTTTATACTTATTTAATAAAATGTCATAAGACAAATATGAACCGTAACATCTGTAGTGCATAGAACGCAAGTATTTTCGTTGTACACTTTCTATCAGGTCAACATATTTATTGTACAGAGGGTTCCATATCGGTATGGCATATTCTAATTGGGAGCGCACCAAGGTCTTATAAAGATATAAATACGTACAGGGCTTCTTAAAGTCTGCAGACGATCTCATAATAAAACCATACATTTTAAAAGCTTTTCGAACAATTTTCTCAATATGAATATCCAAATGTAACTTACTATCTAATATGATGCCCAGATCACGTATAGATGAGACTTTATTCAACAAAACGTTACAAAGGGTATAATTAAAATTTATAAATTCTTTTTTCTTTGAAAAGGTTATGCAGCTACATTTTGGTAAACTCAACTGTAACTTATTGTTATTACAATATTCAGATAGTCTATTCAAGTCCTGCTGTACTAAAATGCTATCAAACTTAGAGTTAATTGATTTATATATTTTTAGATCATCTGCATACAATAAAAATTTACAGTTACGAAAACACTGGCCAATATCGTTAATAAACATGACAAACAAAAGTGGTCCAAGAATGGACCCTTGAGGTACACCTGACGTAACATGGATACTCTGAGATTGAAACCCATTAATCACGACCTTTTGAGTTCTGTTAGTGATGTAGGATGAAAACCAGCGCAAAAGATTGCCACGTATTCCGTTATAGGCGATTTTTCTTAAAAGAAGTTCATGATCTACCTTGTCGAAAGCTTTCCGGAAGTCTGTATATATAGAATCAGTTTGAGCATTATTGTCCATGTTTTCAAAAAGAAAAGAAACGTAAATCATTAGGTTAGTTGTTGTCGACCTTTTTTTAACGAATCCATGCTGCTCCTTCAGAATACTAGAGTGTAAAACAGAATAAACTTCATTATGAACAAGTCTTTCGAAAAGCTTCGACAAGGCAGACAAAATTGAAATGGGCCTATAATTCTCAACCTTGTGCTTGGAACCACTCTTATAGACGGGTACGACATTTGCCCGCTTCCAAACTTCAGGGAAAGTTCCTATCGAAACACATTTATTATAAATAATACACAAGGGTTTATAAATACTTTTAGACGTTTTCAGTAAGAAAAGTGGGGGAAGTCCATCAGGTCCCGAACCTTTTGATGAATCCAGGGCTTTTAGCTCTTTGAGGACTTTATTCTCATTAAAGTAAAGATCATTTAAATGAACCTCATTAACAGCCAACTCAGATGAAGGTTCAGACCATGCATCAAGGGATAATGTGGAAGGTTCATATACCGAGTAGAAAAACTTAGAAAATATGTTACAAATTGCATCTGGTTTACAAGATACAGCGCCGTTATAACACATGTACGAGGGAATGCGTGATGAGGTTTTCTTATTGGCTATGAAAGACCAGAAATGTTTGACGTTACTTTTGATACCATTCTCCACCGAACTAATGTATCTGGAATAACATTTACGAGCTTCTAATTTAAATCGTAATCTATAAATTGAGAATTGTTCATAGTCCGATGCATTTTTATATTTCTTCCACTTAACCCATGCCTTTTGTTTGTCCTTCGAAATGTGTATCAAGGAAGATGTAAACCATACTGGGTATCTTGCAGATTTGGATGACATCAAAGGAGTATGTTGTTTAATTATATCAAAAAGTGTGTTATAGAAAATGTCGACAGTTTCCTCGACATTGTTTGTGTTAAGTAATATAAACCAATCGAGTTTATCTAAATCCTCGTTAATAAGGTCATAGTTGGCTTTATGGAAGTTGTACTTCATTAAAGATCGCCGAGGTATACGGGGCATACGGGAAGTGGAAATGCCTTTGAAAACGAATTTGGCGCAAAACGGTGGGTGGAAGTTGTCACTTGGTAAAAGAGTGTTTGTGAGCTGAGTGATGTTACATTCAATATTGGTTATTAATAAATCTAATACATTACCGCGCTTATTTTTAATATAATTGTATTGATGGGCGTCATGGAAAGACATAAAGTTCTTTAAATGTGAAGTTATCGGTGACGATCCAGTACACCTAAGAGGTCCATCACAGTCACCTTTAGGAACCCATGTGATATCAGGCAAGTTGTAGTCGCCAAAGTGAGAAAAACTTTCAACGGTAGTATCCTCAAGAATACCTGTTAAAGAGTCCAAATAGGCAGTATATGTATCAAGTAGTGTTTTAGGTGGTATGTAGACGGCAGCGACGACATGTCGTTTTAAGCCACTTAAGCTGGGAAGACACACACACACGCTCTCAATACTGTTCAGCAAAGTATTCTGAAAAACTAGGTTAATAGGTATAGGTCTTAAACATTTCAGAACTGCGACCAGGACTCCGCCCCCATCTTTTTTATTAGTAATGCTACGGTTTCGATCACAACGATATACTGTGTAACGTTCATCAATGAACTCAGAGTTATCAATTTCAGGTACTAACCATGTTTCAGTCAATATAATAAGGTCGTATTCATTAGATAAAATGTTCATGTATAACGTGTGCAGTTTAGTGCGCATACCTCTACAATTTTGATAATAACTTATTATGTTAGCCATTAATAACAGTATAATAATAATTAAATATTACCAGTGTTTTTTTCGTAACTGGTACAATAAAAATGAGACCTAACGAACGTGAAGAAACAATATAAACCATAGATGCGTTCCCACAACTTGACAAAAAACTTATTTTGAGAATATATACCCCCCCTGTACTCCAAGAACAATTACATATTTTTAATAAAATGACCGAATAATCCGCACATACATATAAAGATGTTAAAAAAATTTGACACAGAGTGACTACTACTTTTGACCGATAATACACAATAAAGATAATATTAAAGTTCCAAAGATACATATTTTTTAAAAAACAATATATTTAAAAAGTAATTTAAAAGACAATTACACACCGTCAGTGAGCTTCTTACTGGTGCCAGGCTTAATCTTTGGGATATCCGCTTGAGATCGTATCGCGAATGCCGCATGATTGTTAGATTCCCGCACAAGTATAGTTGCATGTTTAATCCAAACATATTGAAAGTTTTCTTTTTTGGCAGCTTCACGACATTCTCGAAACAACTTCTTCTTTTCCAATGTTAAGTGCTCATTCAAGAAAATCGTTTGAGGCATACCAGAAATGCCTATGTCATTGGTGGTAGTGCCTTTTGCCTTACGGAACGCACTTAATATATTATCTCTTAATATGCGAGAGGTTACTTTAACAATTATGTTTCTTGGGCGATTAGTTTGACGCTGAGCTTGTTGAACCCGATGTATTGAAAGAATATCCCTCTGCTGTATAGGTACATTAATATGGTTTGCAATATTCAGTATTAGCTCCAACAAGATTTCACCTCTTTTTTCAGGAACACCGCTTATTTCAAAGTTGCAGCTTCTAGCTTGTTGCTCCAGAGCTTCAATTTTTGATTCAAGAGACACCATAATCGCTGAATTTTTATCATTGCCCTTTAGCTCGATTTCTAGTTTTTCGACACGCTGACTAAGTTTATCACCGAGCTCACTATTAAAGTCAAGTGAGTTTTGAACATCCGTAACCTCTTTTCGTAAATTATTATGTTTGCTGTCTAATTGGTGCAGTTCTTGTTTTATGTTGATTTGTTCCTGACGTAAAGAGCTTAATTCATCCTTTATATCTTTTGTGGTCGAAGATAGTGCATCTAAGTCAGACCGTACATTTTCAATGCTATCACCAATTTTAGACATTTGGATTTTCAAGTCATCCTTAAACTCTTTGAGTGTGCTTTGTATTATCTGTGTAAATTGTTTAAAAGATTCAGTTATTTCACAATCCGGCTACTTCCGTTTTCTAAATGACAAATGCTGTACTGACTCAATTTCTGCACTTAAATCTGGGTTGGAAGAGGATTGCTTAGATGGTGAGCGCAACATAGTGGAGCGATAATTAAACTTAAAATGTTTTTCTTTTGTTTACAATTTTGTATCGCTAAAATATCGTAAATCTGTCGCTAGTACCTTGGTAGCGGTGAGTAGTAGCTGCGATGCGCCCAGGTAGCCGTGTCGCCCGGTGCGTTTCTTTTGTTTACCACTCCCCACTCACGCACAGTTCTAGTGTTGATTATTGCGGTAGGTCAATTAATAACGATGGGTGTTTATAATTTTAACAATAAATACGCCAATTTCTCTTCAATCCCGTGTCAGAAAGTGACAAATTATATATTGTTTTAAAGGTCTTTTGATATTCTTGATGTTTACACTGTTGTAGATACCAATTTAAGCACTTTATTATGAAAAATCTTTAAAAGACACGGAGCGCAATGAAATACACTGTTGCTTAGCGAACGCACGCGTGCGTTTTCTTGTAAACCCATTATCTATGTTACTTACTTGTCAAATAGTATCTAAGTTTCAATGTTAATAAAGATTATTTCTATTTCTAATTCTATTTCTATGTCTCACCAACAACATTGTTACATTGTTACAATTTCAATTGAATTAATTAGTTACAAAAATTGTTGATCGCTAAAACGTCAAATTTGTTGTTAACTAACGCTAGTGTAAGACCGTTAACCAATGGCTCAACGTCTCCGTAGGTATGCGAGCGCCGACTCCGCACGAGAAGAGCCTGATCGACGTGGCGACGGAGTGCGTGGCCAAGTGCAACCTACCCGGCCTGCTGGTGGCCGAGACCAAGTTCCTGCAGCTGGAGAGCTTGCAGGTTAGGGGTTTTTTTATGTGTAACATCTTTCCGCTCGCCTTCTATATATACAATTTGTGGGAGTGATTTCGTAGATAAGGGACGGAAGTAAATCGTAACAGTGTGATCCGTAACAACCACCAGTGATCGATATTTTAAGCCCAATGTCCGTCGTAGGTAGTAATATTTGTGGGAGTGATTTCGTAGAAATGTGATCGTAACAGTGTGATACTGCCGCACAATTTATGAACGCATTAAGTACAACTTACTGTGTTTGTGATTATGATATTTGAGGTGCTGACATTACGATCTATTTTCTCGAAACTGTTTACATGTTCTTTACTGAGTTCATAAATTGCGGGGCAGATAGGATGTCTCAGTGTGACATGTCTTCTAATGAGTATTTACTGCATTCTCTTTATGATGTGTAAAAAAATATACGTAATTTATTGTTAATTCTATATTCTATTTTCTATTGTAATATTGATTTTAAAAGGTAATATTCAATATGAAATTAAGTGATAGGTATAATTATTAAGTTTTTTACAAAACCTTATTTATTTACAAAGGAAGTAGATAATGATAATAAATTGCATGATTAACAAATTCAGATGGTAATGTGCAACTGGGCGCCCGTGACGTTTCTTTCAACACTTTCCTTCCGAAAGATATTTTAGTTTTACTTGTATTCTGATACGTTTTCACCGCGTGTAACAGGAACTGGTGCACGCGATGGTGGTGGTGGGCACGCCGCCGGACTCGGACAGCCTGCAGCTCAACCCGCAGCTGGAGGACATCACCATATTCTTCCTGGAGCTGCTGGGGCAGACGCTCATACAGAACAGGTGAGCTTAAGATCATAAACTGCATGAATTTGGTGGGGAGCGACGTGACTTGGATTGGATGGCTTGTTGTTTTAGGTACTGCTCTCTGCACTGCCGCTTCAATCGAGAATATCTCAATGCGAATGTATCGGTTGGGAACGCGTCGTCGGTAGCTGTATGGATAGATGCTCGAGTTTAATGCCAAAAATCGTCGTTCAATCCCTATTCTCTAACGGATTTATATCCAAACTACTAACGTGAATCCATATCTAACACCAGCGTATAAGCATTCTAGATGGCTTAACAGTAATATCTTAGTTAATGGCTTAATAATCTTAAAACAATGTCGTTCGTTCTTATCGTTATCGAGCTCCTTTTTTTAAATGGCAACTTTAAATTGTTATTTTTGAATTTACCTAAATGCTCTAGCTAGCGAGTTCGACTTTGTTTCCGAAACTGGATAAACAGTTATTATATTAAACGGTTTTGTGTATACTAAAAAAAAATTGAAATTATTGTTTATGGTAAAAGTTCTAATTGATCAAACTCTTTCCGTTCGCCCAGAGACCGCTGCCTCAGCGTTTGGGACGAGGCCGGCGGCCATTTCCGTCGCTCCGTAGTGTGGGCTGGAACCCGCGGGCCCGGGACCCTGCGACGGGCCCTCACCGCGCTGCTGCGGACCAGCGCCCGGCTGATGCGCTGCCACCACGCCGCCGCCACCGTGCTGCGGCATCTGCAACTCCTGCTGCACCTGCCTTACCGGCTGTTCTACCAGCAGGCGCCCGTGGTGAGTACCGACGTGGTGGCCTTATAATATTACATTGTCAGCGGTTTCATATCGCTCGAGCTATGAGTTAGTTTGAGTTAGAGTAAGTTTCATTTGGCATCCGATTACGTTAACGAGCACGAAAATTTGTATGGCATCGAAGCAGCGCCTCCCGGCGACATACGAGAAGAGTTAAAATTTTGCTATACAACGTTTCATTTAGTTTTCATTTTCGTAAACGTAATCGAAATATACGGATATTATACAAAACTCACATTAGGCAGGCAGTGCGAGACTAAAACAACTCGATTTGACAGTTCGGTGCTACGAACCAGCTACGCTCCAACTTCCAGCGTGAGAAGAAATCCAGCTCCAAAATTTTGCTTTTTTGTTTAAAAAAACCATGAACTGTTTCCCCTCGGCCGTAGATCGCGTGCGGGCTGTACGAGGTGGTGAAGACGAGCGCGCAGAACGTGCACAGCGCGGCCGAGTGGCGCGTGCTGCTGGCGCTGCTGTGCGCCGCCGGCGCCGGCGCCTGGCCCGACCGCCCGCCGCTCCCCAGCCACACCGGTACCGCCGCATCACCATCATCATCATCATCAGCATCACTACCACCACCACCACCATCATCATCATCATCACATTATCATCAGCATCACTACCACCACCACCACCATCATCATCATCATCACATTATCATCAGCATCACTACCACCACCACCACCATCATCATCATCATCACATTATCATCAGCATCACTACCACCACCACCACCATCATCATCATCATCACATTATCATCAGCATCACTACCACCACCACCACCATCATCATCATCATCACATTATCATCAGCATCACTACCACCACCACCACCATCATCATCATCATCACATTATCATCAGCATCACTACCACCACCACCACCATCATCATCATCATCACATTATCATCAGCATCACTACCACCACCACCACCATCATCATCATCATCACATTATCATCAGCATCACTACCACCACCACCACCATCATCATCATCATCACATTATCATCAGCATCACTACCACCACCACCACCATCATCATCATCATCACATTATCATCAGCATCACTACCACCACCACCACCATCATCATCATCATCACATTATCATCAGCATCACTACCACCACCACCACCATCATCATCGTCATCATCACATCATCAGCTTCACTACCACCACCACCACCACCATCATCATCATCATCACATCATCATCAGCATCAAGACCACCACCATAATCATCATCACCTCATTTTCAAAACCACCATCATCATCACCATCATCATCAGCATCACTACCACCATCATCATCATCACCACATCATCATCATCATCATCAGCATCATCATCATCACATCATCATCACCACATCTTCACCACCACATCATCATCACCACTACATCATCATCACCACCACCATCATCATCATCATTATCATCACATCATTGTCACCACCATCATCATCAGCATCATGATCAGCCTACACTAGTCCACTAATGAACATATGCCCCTCCATGTGCACGCCACTGAGCTGATGATCTGATTAGCTATGTCGATTACTTTCATTCTCTGTCGGATCACCTCATTCCAAAGTCGATCCTTCAGAGAAACTCCGAACATAACAGCGAACTTTAGAAAGCCAAAGCTCGCTGAGCGTATTGAAATTTATGAACTAGCCTATCGTGAAACTACTTTTCTCGTCGTCTTATTCATCATCCACCGCACCAAGTACAATATACTATAATTTTACGCAAATTTTGTTACGATCAAAATACAATTTGAAAAACAAGTGTTGAAAAAATTTCCACGAGCGGGATTCAAACCCGCATCCCATGACATGCCGGGTCAGGTGCACCACCAACTAAGCTGTCGCGGCTCTATCCAACCCGTCAGAATTAATCAAAACTATCTTCCCCTACTTTGTAAGCCAAGCAGCCTAATTCAATATCGACAACTACGTCATCATCATCCTATCTTAATATTTTATCGTATCGATTGTATTTATATCAAGACTTTTTAACATCACTTTTATAAACGTTTGCAGCGTCGAGCCGATCCGAGGGTTCGGAGGACGAGAGCGAACGGCGGCCGACCAGCGCTTCGTCTGAAAGCGAACTGTCCCAGTCGCCGCAACAGGGCTGGATACTGGTGAGCGCTGCATTTCCGTACTTACTTTCTCCTATTACTTACTTACCTACTTACTTATCTATTTATTTTTGTTAGTTTTTCTTTGTTTTTTGTTGTAACGGGTAACTATTGGGGCCAGTGTCCTTTTCTTTAGCGAACGGTGGAGAAAAGGGTTTCCTGTCCTTTATTAAATTAAACGTTGAGTGGACTGTAAATTATTGTGTATTGGTTCTAACGATCAGAAATTAGTACAAGCTTTTTTTTTAATGCTTTTTAAGACAGCTCTTGACCTCGATCTCGCCTGATGGTGAGCGTAGATGAGGTCTAGGATGGAGCGAGCTGCCCCAGAAGATGCCTATTAACTCTCGCCTTGAAGGAATTCAGGTTATAAGTGTTTGGGAACACAGACGATGGCAGAGAATTCCACTCCTTGCCAGTGCGCAGTAAAAATGATGACATGAAGCGCTTAGTGCTAAGCTAAGCTAAGCTAAGCTAAGCTCGCGCCCGACAGTGATAATACATGTGTTGCGTATACGCGCGCGAAACCCGAAGTCCCCTTTCGGCGGCGATCGCCGTCCGTCGTGCCCGGTCGGTGCGCCGTCGTTCGCCTACGCCGTGTGTGCGCGCCCCTCCTCGGTGGGCACGGGGTGCTTCTGTTTTTGTTTTTATTGTGAACTAGCTGTGCCCTGCGGTTTCACCCGCGTTATTTCCCGTTTTTGCAATATTTTTCATTGCTGCTCCACTCCTATTAGTTATAGCGTGATGTAATATAGCCTATAGCCTTCCTCAATAAAAGGACTATTCAACACAAAAATATTTTTTCAATTCGAACCAATAGTTCCTGAGATTAGCGCGTTCAACCAAACAAACAAACAAACTCTTTAGCTTTATAATATTAGTATAGATGTACTTTTACTTTTTTCAATATTTTTTTATATCTAATTATTTTTTGTTTACTTAGTGTGTGCTAATAAATGTATTTCTTTCTTTCTTTCTTTACTTATTATTCAGGCGCTGTTGCCCTAAATGAACCTTGGCCTCTAATACAAGTCTCTGCCACTGGTCCCGGTTCTGAACTGTTTCCTGTCAGTTGTCTGCCTTAAGTTTTTTATAGGTGCTTCAGAACGTCGTCCCTCCAGCAGTAACGTGGGTGACCGACTGGTCTACTGAAATTAAGACAGGCATCGCTAGTTCGGCCACGTAGAAAGGATAGAAGATGATGGTCGCTCTCTATTGCTATTTTGATTTATATGGTATGCGGTGCATTTTTGAGGCAAGGGTGAACAGGTATTATCTAGTATGCTACATCCTAGGTCGCATCATCGCTTACCATCAGGCGAGAACGCGGTCAAATACTTGCCTATAAAGAATTTTAAAAAATAAATGCTGTTTCCAAAACAGATCAACATTTCCGTGGACTACATACGATATACGACCCACTGTTCTGGACTTGCCTTTCCACATGGATAATAGTACTTAGAGAGGTGGAATAAAACCATCTACCCTGACCCAATGCGTATTGATGACTTTTAACGACTGCCATCTTGCGACAACAATTGGGATCAACAGTTTAACGTGCCTTCTGAGCGAGGTTGAACTGGAAATACTTAATTTAGTCACTCTTACCTTCTGACTAGATCTAGGTTAGCAAATATAAAGTGAATTTAGAACTACCAAAGTCAAAAAAATATATTTAATTATAACTGCAGGTGAAAAATGAGCCAGCTTCCAGCCCCACGTTATCAACAGAAAACGAACCGAGCTGGTGGGAGAGTGAGCAGGTCACGTTAAGGAAGCACCGCGCGGAAGCCCTGGCGCGCTGTTGCGAAGCGCTGGCGCTGGTAGTGAGGGACGTGGCGCACGTCACGCCGTACAACTGCCGCGCCGCCGTGCGCGCCGTGCGAATGTTTGCGCGCGCTACTCTGCACGAAGGTGGGCAAACTCCGCATTGGGTAACTCCCCATAAAGTTGGGAGCAAGTACGCTCGTTTAGTATATGTTTAGCAATTTTATAAAGAAACCTGGTTTCACAAGTGCGCGTGTTGCGACTGTTCGTACGCGCTATCTTACGCGAGACTTTACCACCCTGGTGTTAAAGGTGTTGAAGCAAATACCCTAATTTGGTATAAGTTTAGTCATGTGCTTGAACCCCGCGGTAACACGCTATATGCTTGTGACGCTCGCTGGTAAATAAAACACCACATATATATTTCACGATGTAATGAACTGTTTTACTAGGTTTATAAAAGGTAATAACAAAAGTAGCTGACGTACAACTGGTTTAGAGCTACTTTAGAGCCGACAATCGCCTGGCAACAACCTCATACTTATGTGTGATTCATACAATGCTACCCTTTAGACTTGTTTCACACGTACCACAACCATAACACATGGGCGGGGGCTAATTTGTATGAAAGTTAAATTCCCACTGGCCACATTTTGCCGTCATTATTGACCGCGTGTTTGATACCTACTACTTCGCAGCCACGTCGCAACCACAACGCAACCACCAGCGACACCGGGAACTCGCGACCGGCCACATCGCAAACATTTTGTAGGTAACAACGCAACCGTAAAAAGCCGCAGCGACACTATTCATACGTAACCACAGCTTGACCACCTTTAGTCGCGATGGTGTGAAACAAGCCTTAGTCTAGCTATGTAGTAAAGTACTAAGTACTTGGTTTAGCGATGCACTAAATGGGCTGGCCCCCAGTCTAGCTAAGTAATAAATAAACTGGACCCTTATCTAGCGATGTTCTATGGCATCTGGCGTAGCTATGTAGTTAAACTATAGTCTAGCTACATACAAAACAATATTGAACCCTGATCTTAAATGACGTAACGCATACTATATGCTATGAAGGATTTGCTATCTCCTTACACTCGGCTCCAAAAAGATCGACGAGAGTAAGGGAGAAGGCACACACACTAAAAACCCGCATACACTATATGGTCAATACCATCACAAAAGTGATATGATATGAAATATTATCACACCTATCTTTAAACATAACCAATCGCTTTGACAACGGTTTCGTTTTCAGCCAAGAAGACGCAAGACGGCAAGAAGCAGCGGTCCAGCTCTGCTCGCCGCCAGAACCCTGACTCCAGCGACGAAGAGACCGACACCCTGGACCAGTACCACATGATTAGCATACAGGTAGATAGATAATAATTTTATTTGCAACAAAACATGCACATAATTAAAACATAATACAATAAACATATACGTATCGTAAAAATAAAATAAAAATCTATATATTAATACGTGAAGCAAAAGCTTTGTACTCGTTTTTACGAAAATTGTGCGGACGGAGGAGTATGAAATTTCGCACACTTATAGTTTATATAGAGAAGGTTATCCGAATGTTAATATTTTTTTTAAATTATGCATAAAAATACATTAAATCAACAAAAACAACTCACACTACCATGTATTTGACACACACGTATTGTTTGTTTTTAATGCGACCGACATCTGTCAATGCCAATCCAAACTCACGTTCTATCTTTTTAAATTTTTCATTGCTTAGGATACAATCCGTGCCGCCTTAATAAAATTACAGTCGAATTTCAACCACTGGGCAGGGCGACCACTAGTTATAATAATCCATCTATTATAATTACCATCTTAAATATGTCGCTATAACATCAATGTTTGCAGCATTGTTGTGTTCCGGCAGCTAGAGATAAGATAGCCAGTGCCTCACTAGTTGAGGATTCAAATTCAAATTCAAAATCATTTATTCAGTTTAGGCTACAAATAGCTCTTATGAATGTCATTATGCCATCGGTTCGTAAGTCTACTCTGGGCGGGAGAACTTGTACTGAGAAGAACCGGCAAGAAACTCAGCAAGTGTCAAGCTCTTTTCTCCCTTACAGCGTCAAAAATATTGGAAAATGCCCTATCATAAAAGGACACTTTCCATCACAAACAAACACAAAAAAAAGGACAATCACAACACCCAAAAATACAAAATAATAATAATAATAATAAGTTTGCAAAAATTACATCAGGTACCTACCAATTTCAATTTTCACAATGTCATACAGTACTAATAAAAGTCAAAAATTTACTAAGAAAACAAAGTTAAAGTATACGAGTAAAGTGCGCTTCCACCTTCGGCCTTATGATCACTTAACATCTGGTGACGCGAAGGCCAACTGCTTACCCAAAAATGTAAAAAAAAGCAATTAAACATACAACTATCATAAACATTGGTAGCAGACCTCGTTTCAGTCCATTCTATACGTTTATAACGTAGTGTTCTTTTTGCATGTTTTAAATGTAAGGAAAAGGAGGTAAGGCCAGGGCCGACCTTATTTATGTAGGGCTCCATCTTCCAAAAGCTTGAGGGGGGGAGGGATGACTGCTATTATCATAAAGTAGCTGTGACCATGTCAGATTGCGAGTGCAAGGTCTTTATCATAATGTTATTTTGTCTTAAAATAACATTATGATAGAGATAAAGATACAAAAATATTTTTTGCCATCAAACATGGTATTTGAGATAACAGTAAGGGCTCTTTCAATTTAGACGTTTGTTGTCGGACGGCTAACACACGTTTGCACTGCGTTCCATATTAAAACAGTCGTGCGGCTGTCGTGCGGCTGGCGTTTAATATGAAACCGCACGGCACGCAGCGGTCCGACACGAAACGTCTAAATTGAAAGAGCCTTAATTGAGAGAACAATTTATTTTACCAAGTTACAATTGACATGCAAATATAGTGATTACCGATTGACACTTTAGTAAAAAAAACAGTAATGAAGGATATTCAAATATGTATTTAAAACCATCATCAGTTCATTATTTGATAACAAAAATTTTGTAAAATCATCAATATTTTATTTCATGTTAATTTAAAGGGGTGCAGCGCGGAATTTCGAAAATTTACCTGTTTTTAAGTCACTGGTGCTAGGCGCTGAATAGGTCATATACATTAAAAAGACTAGTGTAGGTTAGCTTGATCCTTTCATAAGGGCATGGTTGTCTTGGAATTTGAAACAAATACCCAGAAACTGCATTAAACAATACGTAAAAGTAATGATATATAAAAACTTATTTCTTCAGAAACTTTGTAAATACAGCACAAATGAAACAATGATCCGACATCAAAATGTTTGTATTGATATTCCGCAGGGCACTGTTGTCTTATTTTTCAATTAAAAAATATGAACATGAAAATATTAAGACTTTTATAGTTTTTTACCCAAACGCCTATGATTTTACGAAAGTAAACATTGCTCTAATTAAATCACCAGCCTACTCTGTACAGATATTAGTGTGCGTGTGTATTCTTGTCGTGCGCCGTTGTCACACCACTGCCACGCGCCGCTCGCTCGCTATCATAAAGAACTTGAAACTCGCAGTTTTGCGTCCGCGCTGCACCCCCTTAACCTCTTGAGATTACAGAATTCATGCTCATTTTGTCATTTATGCAATTCTGTCTTATTTGCTGCAGCTGCTAGACCTGATGCACACGCTGCACAGCAGAACTGCGCAGATATTCAAATGGTGGCACGACGAGGCCGACCATGGACAGGGTAAGTGTCATTATAATAATTCGCTATTTCCAAGAATAGAGGAGCTCGATGGCGCAGTGGTTAACGCGCCCGGTCTGCGAGTGCTGAGGTTAAGCAACTTTCGCAAAGGCCGGCATAAGATGGGCAAAAATGTATCATCTCGAGCTCCTCCGTGCTTCGGAAGGCACGTAAAGCCGTTGGTCCCGGCTGCATTAGCAGTCGTTAACAACACCGCACCGCACTGGGCCCGCGTGGTGGTTTATGGCCCGTTCTCCCTATCCATCCATAGGGAAGGCTCGTGCCCCAGCAGTGGGGACATAAAATGAGCTGATGATGATAATATATCAAATCATCTTCGTAGGGTGTCATAATATCAAAAAAAGCGGTATATTCGGCCATCGTCGGTGTGGAAATATTGTGCGACTCCATAATTTTTTTTACGGATTTCGACTTTTGATTCCAGTTTCGAAATAGTTTGACATTGCATTGTTAGTTGAGACGTCAAAGCCACTGAGCGATTTATTGACGCGCTCAAGGATGTTACATATTAGTGCCGCACCTACTCTAGGTATAAGTGTAAGAAGTATATTGTCAGTGATTTGTAACCTCCCTACCACACGGATACGGTCACGGACACGGACGGACGGACCTTATATAAGTTAATAATGTTTGTCATAAGAAAATAAATAAATAAAAAAGAAATACCATTGAAAGTATGAGCGCTAGGTATCACACTAATATTATAAATGCGAAAGTTTGTGTGTATGTGTGTAAATTTGTTGCTTCTTTACGCTGCAATGGATGGATAGATTTGGATGAAATCCGGCATACAGATAGTTTATAACCTGGATTAACACATAGGATACTTTTTATCTCGATATTCCCACGGGAACGGGAACTACGCGGGTGAAACTGCGCGCGGCCGCTAGTTATAAAACATAACGTAATATATTCTCAATCGGTATCGAAATATTTAGATTTGTATCTTAGAAGATATCATCATCATCATCATCATCATCATCATCATCATCATCATCGGCCTATCTTAGTCCACTGCTGGACATAGGCCACCCCCAATGAGCGCCATAGCGCCCTGTCCTCAGCTTGACGCATCCAGCATATCTTCTATATCTACTAAATATTTGTATTTAGCTGTATCAAACCTTATTGATGTTTAGGTGCTGAAGAATACGATTTGTGGGAAGTGGCATGGATGCCGCTGTTGCAAGGAATCGCCGAGTTCTGCACAGACAGGCGGAAACAGGTATACTTGAAAACAAATTGTTTATTTCCCTTTAGATGCTCCTATGTTAACTAATCTTATATTTAAAGATAACCGCCTTTGTGGTCTCTGGTTTTAGACTCATAAGTTGCATGTTCGATTCCCTCGGTCTTCATCATACCTGATAGTAAATGACGATAATGGAAGCGCAAATCACAGTCTTTTTAAGTTTTAATAAATTTGTGCTATTAACACCATCCAATAAGAGTAATCCAAAATTGGCGATTCCCATACAAAATTACCAATTTTTAATTTTTCGATTTCTTAGCTATTATTTTGAGATTTTCCCTTGTTTTTTATTTCTATACCATCCTTGTATTATAGCGAACAAAACAAAATAAAAATTATTCAAATCGGTCAAGCCGTTTTTTAGTTTTAGCGATACTAACGAACAGCAATTGATTTTTATTTATACAACGTGTAACAGAAGGGTGACATCAAAATGAAAAGATCCAAAGTGTATCCCATCTAGAACTTGTATGTGTTGTTATTAAGACGTAATTACCAATGATCGGAATAGGTAGAGCAATTTTATGTACTTGCGATACGTTGTATTAATATGGACATTCCCGAAATATTGTCGATAAACAATTTTAATGCTGTAGAAAGAGACAAAAACAAGTGTGTTCTTCTAGCGGCGGAGCCCGGTATTGTATTTTTTTGTTTCCAAAAGCCGTGTTGCGCGGCAAAATCGTGCGGCAACATCGCGCGTGTGCGCAATGGAAATTGGCACCGCGTCGCTAATGTAAGTTTGACAACGACGTCGTGGCGCCCACTGCCAATACGTAAGACAAGCCTTCTTTTATCATGTTTATAAAAAAAGTTTCAGTAAGAATCTCGCGGAATGTCCATATTAACATCAAGGTTTACGGTCAATGAACCAAAATAGCTCTACCTATTCCGATCATTGGTAATTACTAACTTTAATTTGTCATGCAGTGGTTAGTGAAATATTTATATTTGTGAAGTGACGCGCGTCAGGCGCGCATAAAGGCTTCGCCAAACAGAACGCGTACTTAGCGCCTCGTTAAAGCGTCAATAGCGTCGCGTTTTAACGTCGCGCTCTTTGATGTCACACATGCGTCGTGACGCTCCTTAACGCAACGTACCATTCACCAGAGCGCATTCACGCGCAGTGCAGATCGCACAGTCTTTGGAAAGTTTATTCGCTATTGAGATGTCGAGTGATTCAGATGTGGAAGAATTTTACGCTTTGTCACGATCACAGAGAAAAAGAGTATGGGTTCACGACATCAATATAAAGAGAAAAGAATTAGGAGAATATCATCGTTTGTGTCGCGAGCTTTCATCACATGAAGATCGTTTTTTTTATATAGTTCCGTATGTCTCAAGATTTATTCGACGAATTACATGAACTGCTTATCCCAAAAATAAGCAAATGTACCACAAATTGGAGGACGCCTATTTCTACAAGAGAAAGACTTGTAATCTGTCTGAGGTAAGAAATATTATTTTTTAATATGATACATGTTTATTACGATAAATCAATATGACAATCAGTTGAAGTCGTTACGTTGTGATCGTGGCAGCAGCTGAAGCAGTTGCTGGTCTGATGTAGTACCGCCATTGTAGTTCGATAAATCTATAACGTTTTGCGTTTTTAAGAGGCATCCTTCATATTATATAAGCAGCGGTGTTTTCGAACCAGTTTTTCAGACATATTTTCAGTCATAATGCAATATTTCAGTCGGACGCTAAAATAAATTCTGTAAAAAAAATACAACGCCTGGCGTCAGAGCGTCCTAGCGCCGCGACAGAGCGTTGCGTACTGCTAGAACTGCGCGGTGCTCTGTTTGACAGCGTCTACCGTCATAGTACATTACAATTCGACGCTATAGCGCTGCGTCAGGCTAGCGCTCTGACGCCGCGTTATAGCGCGTACTGTTTGGCGAAACCTTAAGCAAGCGGCAGTGATCATAAATGTTAGTACACAGAGGTTACTAAACTACTAGGGCTGAGACTTTTTATTTTGTTGTGACGTCACAATAGAAATATTAAATTAAAAATTGCAATAACACATTAAAGTTAATAATCATGACTTAGTAACTTTGCATACAAGATCTATATCGGATACACTTTAGATCTTTTAATTTTGACCACACCTTTCTGTTACACGTTGTATAGGTAGATTAGTTTTAAAAATGCTAGATCAATAAAAAAAATGTGTTTCTTGTAATGTGTTGAGCTACATTGGATTCGCATTTGCCCCCAGGTGGCCAACAGCGCGATCGCGTACTTGCAGCGCGCCCTGCTAGTGCCGGGGCTGTCCCCGGGCGCGGGCGGCGGCGCGGGCGCGGGCGCGGGCGCTGCCTGGGAGGCCTGCTTCCAGCGAGTACTGTTCCCCTTGCTGGAGAGGTTACCACGGCGGAAGCACTCCGCGGCTAGAGCTAACACCATCATGTGCAAGGTAATGTCAGCCTTATTGTCAGGGCTTAAGTTTTATTTTATGTTTTCGATGGAATCAAAATTAGGAAAACGTGTTATCAATTTTGGTTTTCTGATCTTAGGGAGTTTTTTTTATGTCTTTATTACGTAAATTTTGTTGCAAACATATTTTACACTTTAAAAAGTGTAGATTAAATATTAACTTATTTCGTAAAATTGTAATTTAATCATAAATAGTAAAGCTGCCAAATTATCGAACGATGTATTGCATACCAGCGTCTAGTGAATATGCTTCATCATCATCATCATCAGCTAATTTTCCCTATGGATGGATAGGGAGAACGGGCCATGAACCACCACGCGAGCCCAATGCGGATTGGTGGTTGTTAACCACTGCTACTGCAGCCGGGACCACCGGCTTTACTTGCCTTCCGAAGCACGGAGGAGCTCGAGATGATAAATTTTTGGTCACCCATCCGATGATCGGCCTTTGCGAAAGTTGCTAATCTCAGCACTCGTAGACCGGGCGCGTTAACCACTGCGCCATCGAGCTCCTCAAGAATATGCTTGTCAATTGTATAATATTATTTATTTATTTATTTGACATCGTGTTACATACGTATAACATATTCGAGCGGAGTAAGTTTTGTGACCAGTATTGTTTTCTAAACTTAACGCCAACACATCGAAACGAATTGAATCGAGCTTATAAAGAACACTTATCTTACTTACACTTATTAACGCACCTGATTGACTTTAAGTTCGTGTCTAATTCCAAGTGATCTTTTTTCTGCCTCGTCTATGGCCTTGGGGTCTTGGGGAAACTGTAGCTATGGACTCATAATGCTAATGATCGTTTGGTCGTGGCGTAGGTGTTCCTGCAGCATCTGTCCGCGCTGGTGGGGCGGGCCAGCTTCCCGGCGCTGTGGCTGCGGGTGGTCGCTGGTGTTATACAATGATGTATGTTCCTCGGCGTAGGTGTTCCTGCAGCATCCGTCCGCGCTGGTGGGGCGGGCCAGCTTCCCGGCGCTGTGGCTGCGGGTGGTCGCTGGTGTTATACAATGATGTATGTTCCTCGGCGTAGGTGTTCCTGCAGCATCTGTCCGCGCTGGTGGGGCGGGCCAGCTTCCCGGCGCTGTGGCTGCGGGTGGTCGCTGGTGTTATACAATGATGTATGTTCCTCGGCGTAGGTGTTCCTGCAGCATCCGTCCGCGCTGGTGGGGCGGGCCAGCTTCCCGGCGCTGTGGCTGCGGGTGGTCGCTGGTGTTATACAATGATGTATGTTCCTCGGCGTAGGTGTTCCTGCAGCATCTGTCCGCGCTGGTGGGGCGGGCCAGCTTCCCGGCGCTGTGGCTGCGGGTGGTCGCTGGTGTTATACAATGATGTATGTTCCTCGGCGTAGGTGTTCCTGCAGCATCTGTCCGCGCTGGTGGGGCGGGCCAGCTTCCCGGCGCTGTGGCTGCGGGTGGTCGCTGGTGTTATACAATGATGTATGTTCCTCGGCGTAGGTGTTCCTGCAGCATCCGTCCGCGCTGGTGGGGCGGGCCAGCTTCCCGGCGCTGTGGCTGCGGGTGGTCGCTGGTGTTATACAATGATGTATGTTCCTCGGCGTAGGTGTTCCTGCAGCATCTGTCCGCGCTGGTGGGGCGGGCCAGCTTCCCGGCGCTGTGGCTGCGGGTGGTCGCTGGTGTTATACAATGATGTATGTTCTTCGGCGTAGGTGTTCCTGCAGCATCCGTCCGCGCTGGTGGGGCGGGCCAGCTTCCCGGCGCTGTGGCTGCGGGTGGTCGCTGGTGTTATACAATGATGTATGTTCCTCGGCGTAGGTGTTCCTGCAGCATCCGTCCGCGCTGGTGGGGCGGGCCAGCTTCCCGGCGCTGTGGCTGCGGGTGGTCGCTGGTGTTATACAATGATGTATGTTCCTCGGCGTAGGTGTTCCTGCAGCATCTGTCCGCGCTGGTGGGGCGGGCCAGCTTCCCGGCGCTGTGGCTGCGGGTGGTCGCTGGTGTTATACAATGATGTATGTTCCTCGGCGTAGGTGTTCCTGCAGCATCTGTCCGCGCTGGTGGGGCGGGCCAGCTTCCCGGCGCTGTGGCTGCGGGTGGTCGCTGGTGTTATACAATGATGTATGTTCCTCGGCGTAGGTGTTCCTGCAGCATCTGTCCGCGCTGGTGGGGCGGGCCAGCTTCCCGGCGCTGTGGCTGCGGGTGGTCGCTGGTGTTATACAATGATGTATGTTCCTCGGCGTAGGTGTTCCTGCAGCATCTGTCCGCGCTGGTGGGGCGGGCCAGCTTCCCGGCGCTGTGGCTGCGGGTGGTGGGGGTGCAGGCGGGGCTGGTGCGGGGCGCGGACGACGCGCTCACGGAGGCCGCGCTGGAGTCACTCAAGAACATGATCCTCGTCATGGACTCTGTCAGGGTTAGTGCTCAATCAACTAGATGCATAGTAAAAGCTTCTACTTCATGTTTATATACCCGATACGATCCGAACCCCTCGGATAGGGAAATCTCTTGAAAACCTCTGACGGTGTTTCGTCTCACACGGCTTGAGTTTTAAGTTTGTCGCCTTAAGTTTTTCGTTTTAAATAAAGTCCGGTGACGCTGAAAATGCCGTTTAACCCTTTGACTGGTATAGCATAATAGATGTTTTATTGGTTTTGGACGCTATTGCAACCAAATAAGGTTCAAATTATGGTGGCAACTATATTGCCACTACCAGTAAAAGGGTTAAAGCAGTGATCAAAAAAATATATATATTTTTCACAACGAAAGTGTAGTGTGTAGTATACAGTGCGCTAATACAGTTTCAAATCTAATTGAAAAAACAATCACTCTTTTAAACTAACATAGGGTGTAGCATTACATAAATATAATATGTATATAATTTGTTACCCGCGACATGCCCGCGATAAAAGGAGTGCCTTGACATCTTGATCATTATGCACCAAATTTTGTCTAAAAATTCAAAATAATTTATTCAGTCTTAGAGTTCTGCCGTTTCGGCGCGATTATAGAGCTAACAGGCAAACAAAGTAAACACTTTGATATTAAAGATTTGGTCAAATTTCGCCATATTGTTCTTCAAAACTATATGATTGATTGTTATATATGATTGAGATGAAATATTCAAACTGTTGCATGTTCTGCCTTATTAACAGAGGTCGGAATTAAGAAGAGTTATTTATGTACCTACTTGCATCGAAATGTTGATATTAATATGGATCTTCCCGGGATTTCTTATGGACAATCCCGTTTGGCCAACAATATTACAAATAAATAATAATAAAAACCTAGAGATAGATAAGATAAATAAAACAAAGATAATTAACATACAATTTTTATTAGTATTTACATTAATTCACAATACAAATAATTAATAGTCTTAAGCAAATTCTTATACTTATACTTCGCCTTTTTTATGAATACGAAAATACTATTGCTTCTAGCCTAGACTTGTGAAGTTAATTCAATTCAATTCAATTCAATTCAATTCAAAAATCATCAATCAAATTCAAATTAAAATTTAGGTTAAAAATTAATCTCGGGATTTGAGGCATATCCACTTTATTCTTTCGCTGTATGAAATCAGTGTAAGTACATAAATAACTCTACCTAATTCCGACCTCTGAGTTATAAAGGATTAAATTAAAAAAAATCTTTCAGATTTTCAGCAATGGAGATAGTTACAACGATTTGTGGTACATGACGTGGGAGAAGATTGGAGAGTTCCTGCCGAACCTTAAGGACGAACTGTTCCCTCAAGGTATTTATTTATTTATATAAAATAACAATACAGTACAGTCAACACGCATAAATGCTAGGATATTACATCAAATAAACACAAAATACATAACAAGTTGTTACCACTAAATTAAGTTAATTAACCAAGATAAATGTATATATCCTTAGTAGGATGGGTATAGGATTGACTAATATATCCGCATCCTGGACTTTAGTAAGAAAGGAGTTAAGGTGGTAGACCGCTGGAGTGTCATAAATAACCTATTGTTCAAAATGTACTATATTGTTTTCTAAAGATTACGCAAACATAACACCATTATTCTACATCATTCTCTATATTTTTTAACCCAAAGCTTAAAACCAATTACAGGGGTCTCTTTGTCCCATGAACCCTGCAAAGGTTAACCCATAAACTTCAGAATAAAATATTAATATGTAAAATAAAATAAAGTAGATTCCTATATAATTTTTAATTTCAAGGTCTAAACTCGTTTACTTTAAAAACAATAGGGTTTAGACTCATTACAAAAAAATAACAAAACCTATCCAAGCATTTATACATCTCTCTTACCTTTAATTTATATGTATCTTTGTTATCTCATGTAAAATGTGTTTGTGTTGTGTCACTAATAAATGTTTTCTATTCTATTCTATCTCTCTTCTCTCTTCTTACCCTCAACACCTTTGTTCCAGCCAAAGAAGTGACCACTCCCAGCGTGCCCAGCCACATGCAGCCGCCGCTGCCGCTACCAACCCTGATACCGGTTCCCAACAGTACGCCACAACACCTACTATCGACACCCCCCTCCCAGCCCACCCTCGTATCCCCCGCCCCTTTACAACATCCCATTCAAATTCCGTCTTCCCCGCCGATGTTGGGCCAATCGCTGGCCCACTCGCCAGTCACCTTGGGCCAGTCCCCACCAGCACTGTCCTCGGCTCCGACGCTAGTGGCCCCCACGCCCATAACGCCAGGCATGGTGCCCATAAGAAACTCCCTGTACGAGCAAACGGGACTGACTTCGTCTGTGCTACTGCAACCGTTGAATGAGGTAGGTAGGAACTTAAGGCGAAGGGTGAGGCACACTAGCGCCGCTAATGGATTTAATTTGATAACTGCTAAACTGGATTTTTTTTCAAACATTGCGGACCTTCCTACACTAGGCACACATCTATTATTTAATAATTGTGCACTACTTTTAGGATTGTTTTTGTATACATTCGCTAACACCAACAGTGTTAATTGTTGTGTGATGTGAATAAATGCGATAGCACGTTTTGTGAATAAACCACGCAACAAAAAGTAGTGCACAATTATTAAATAAATACTATGGATGCTTTCCTGTTATCGAACGGTACGTAATGTTTAAAAAAAGATCCGATCCATTAGTAATTGTCAAATTATTAATTAGTGCCGCTAGTGTGCGTTACCCTTCGCCTTAAGCCAAAATAGTCGATATTAAAAGTTAAGATTGAATTATTCGTTTTCGACGCCAAGTGATATAGCACTCGGCCCGTAGGTCCGCTGTTTAAGACATCGATGCATAGCCCGGGTTTCAGATTCACCTACCAGCAATGGACAAATGTGGTCATTAAGCCAATGCCCATTAATTATAGCGATGATTGGATTTTAATGTGGCCTTTGCCCAGCTTTGCTAATTAGTGCTTACGGTTCTTTTTAACTTTTTTTAGTAGTCTTACTTTTTAATTTTGCATAGAGTTTAATTTTGCTTGTGAACGCAAATTGCAACTTTGTTTAAAAGAATAGGGGTAGCAGAATGTTTCTTATTTGTAAAATGCACAGAGTCTATTCTTGCTTGTTAACGTAATAGGCAAATTTGTTTAAATAAATGGGGTAGTTGACAGAGTGAGTCAATTGAACAACTTTCAAGAAGCTGTCGTGGTGAAGTTCTCTTATAAAAATTTAGAGCTGTTAGATAGTGTTGTGTTATAGTTTAAATTGATATGGTTGTTAAATCTCCTATTAGGATGAATACCAATATCTCTCTATCAGGCGAACCTTGTGCTTGTTTGCTTTATATACATATAATTGTAATGTATTTTTAATAACATTAACATTTCATACTCTAAAGCAGTGGTTCCCAACCGTGGACCCCTTGCCAATTTTTTTTGTGAGCAATGACCACATAAACTGTTCTTAAAAAAATTGTATCTTAATTCAAACCTTAAGGGGGTGCAGCGCGGACGCAAAACTGCGAGTTTCAAGTTTCTTTATGATAGCGAGCGAGCGGCGCGTGGCAGTGGTGTGACAACGGCGCACGACAAGAATACGCACGCACACTAATATCTATACAGAGTAGGCTGGTGATTTAATTAGAGCAATGTTTACTTTCGTAAAATCATAGGTGTTTCGGTAAAAAATAATAAAAGTCTTAATATTTTCATATTCATATTTTTTAATTGAAAAATAAGACAACAGTGGCCTGAGCCTATCAATACAAACATTTTGATGTCGGATCATTGTTTCATTTGTGCTAAATTTACAAAGTTTTTGAAGAAATGAGTTTTTAGATAACATTACTTTTACGTATTGTTTATGCAGTTTCTGGGTATTTGTTTTAAATTCCAAGACAACCATGGCCTTGTGAAAGGATCAAGCTAACCTACACTAGTTCTTTTAATGTATATGACCTATTCAGTTCCTAGCACCAGTGACTTAAAAACAGGTAAATTTTCGAAATTCCGCGCGGCACCCCCTTAAATCTTTAAGGGTAACTTACGCTACAAAAAGTATTGGTTGCGTAAGTTCAGTAGTGACAGTTTGACTTCACACACTCCATGCTACCAAAAATGCTAATGTGAAACGTTCAGTGCCTAGTGGTACTCCTCTACGAACGCCATTATACATATTGTTCCACCCTGGGACCCAACAATAAGCAAATAGATAGAGTAAGTGACAGTGCAGGAATATAAAAAAAAACATTGTACTGCCTTTTTAAAAATAGTTCAGTGGATTAATTATGTTCTGTCCCACGGACCATTACCCATGCTCTCATGGACCATCTGTGATCCGCGAACCATCAGTTGAGAACCACTGCTCTAAAGTCATCAAACTGCAGTAAGTGTCTCTTAACGCTACTTCACTTATGTGCTTTAATATAACTTTCTATGTGAAAACTAATTATTTGTTACTAACTGCAAATCTATTGATAATTATCGAGTTTTTAAACTACCAAGAAAGGTGTAAAATTGAACAGCATTGTACAATCAGCAGCGAAAGTTGTACAATCGCTGACCACTTCAGTTCCGTGTCATATTAGCTTTATTAGAAGTAGGCAATAATGATAATAAATAAAATAAAGACAAGCGCCTGTTAAGTTAATAAGCTTTGGCAAAAGGTTTGGCAAAGTTTTCAGTTACTTTTGCTGCTGACTATACAAATATTAGAATTATGTGTTTTTTTAGAATAATTATTAAGAACGTTTACACCGCACACTAGCGCCGCCAATGAAAAAAAAACTTATCTAGTAATTAGAGATAGAAAATCAAATTATGCTCAACAAACTATTTGAATGAAGTAATTTAGCATTTTTACGTCACCTAATGAACATCTGCCATGTTATGCTTTAATTAAATACGGCGTTATAGTTAAAAGTGGCCGTGGTCTTATTTAACTAAACCATTACATGTCAGGTGATCATTAAGTGACGTAAAAATTCTAAATTACTTCATTCAAATAGTTTGTTGAGCATAATTTGATATTCTATCTCTAATTACTAGATATGTTTTTTTTTCATTGGCGGCGCTAGTGTGCGGTGTAAACGCTCTTAATGGGATGTCATGTTTTTTGTAAATTTTGAGTACCCGTCATTTAATATAATGATAATTACTTTCCAGATGATATCGACCCCGATAGGTATATCGATACAATCGCAACTGCCGATCCTGTACCCGCAGACTACCAAGGAACTACTGCAGACGCAGACCGCCCCGCAGCCAATCAAAACTGACACTAACCCTAACGCAATAGAACCTACATTAGTACAAAGCGAAAACAACGCACCAGAAAAGGAAATACAGCACGGTGAATTATACGCTGAGTATTTAACAAATCCATATCACGAGACTAAAGATTTGGCAACTAAAGAAGCCACTCTGTATGACCCCGAAAGTCTTATTATAGACCAGACAGTGCCTAGCCAAGGGTCGGAGCTTAGAAATCCCCTCCTTTCCGTTTTAGATAAACAGAAATCGTTGAGCGCGAACACGACCCCTATGCATAGTGCGAATAGAGCTCAGTTTGGCTCGAGTGACAATGTGAGGCAGGAGTCGGGGATGTTTAACTTCACTAGTTACTTCGGCGCAGTCAATGAGAGGAGCTCTGAGCTGTTCGATGCGCTGATGGCCACTCACGACGGATAGCGCAGCCGTGACGAAGGCACTTGGCTGTAGATTTGTGAGGATGGTGGATATTCAGCGATCAGAATAGCTATATTTACCTAAACTTCACGATGCGATATAACATCGAGGTGTTAATACCACAGAATCTGATACCGTCATTTCGTGTACCATTAATTATTTTGTCTTTGGGAATATCAAATTGAATTATGTAAACTAGTTAGGGAAATACTAGTATCAATTTTGGTGGTGTTAAAAGCTCTATATAACGTCGTGAAGTTTTCTGGTCACGGGTGAGTTTACTAAATTCAAAGTCATGACGTCACAGATCGATCGCAAAATTTTACAGGTGGCAATTTCAATGCGTTTATTAATAAGGCAAATGTAAATTTATTGTTGATTTTTATTCTTTAGCGTAGTCAACGTTATTTAATAGTCTTAAAATGTAAATTAGAGCCGTATGTCAATACAGTAAGATCGGCTTTAGCTCGACATAAATTTCTCCACACCAAAGGCCTAAGAGTTACTAAAAAGTGTTTCATTTCAAAGAAAAATCAATGTGTAGCAATTATTCCTATCCCATGACTCTGTATTTAGTAAAAAACACTTTTTGTTATTGTAAAAATCTTCTAATGTTCCTTAGTCAATAACAAATCTGTGAAATTAAACTATTTAGTATTTATTCTTATGTTTACCTACAAGTACAACAAATACTTGTACAGTCAAAAGGTTATTATGGCCGCACCAATGTATAAAGGTATTAATTTAGGGCATTTAGCAAATTGGGTTGTCTGTTTATTAATTAAATTATTGTGTCACGTAGTGTGTATAAAATGAAATATAAAATTAGAAATATTTATTAAGATCGGCATGAATCATGCTGTAATATATAATACAATAACAAAAAAAATTAATTGTAATAAAAACATCAATTTATTTAAAGATATGCTGTTATACATTCCAGGCCATTCTATTAGTTATGACTATGACTTTGTTCACTATATATAATACTATGTTTATTTATTAACAACCGATAGATATATATGAATTAATGTTATTTGTTGTTTTAATGAGGTTTTGTATATTAAACAATTCAGTGTTACTATATTTTTGGACTGTAAAGTGTATATTATGTATTATAATTAACATTTCATTTTTGTATAGAGAGTATCTACAGCAAAAGTATCATTTTAATAACGTATATTTAACAATTTATAAATAAAAAGTATTTAACTAAAACTTTGTTTAATTTTATCTGTAAAAATATAAAACATCATTTTTAACATCAAAATTTTGACGCTGTAGAAAAAAGGGAGCAAAAAAATGCTATTGTTAAGTTTCTGGCTGGTTCTTCTCAGTACAAGGTCTCCTGTCCGGTGTAGGTTTATGAACCGATGGCATAGTGACATTCATAAGTGCTTTTTTGTAGCCTAAAATGAATAAATGATTTTGAATTTTGAATTATGAATTACATTGTACATTGAAATTTTTTTCGTAGTCAAAACAAAATCTAGAACTTTTTATTTATTTATTTTGAAAAGGACAGCTAACAAAACATACACTTTATAAGTCAAATTAATCGTACATTGATCTCTAGAGCTGAGTGCTGTCTCAAATAAGCTGCCACGGCATGCAATTGTTGACAACAGCGTTTTTACAAAAAAGAAAAGGATCCTAACTTATAGTGACTACTTAATTAATTATTTTATACAAATGATAAAAGATAGCGTTAAAGCCTGCTTATATAAATCAAATTTGCTTAAAAACCCACACACTGGGACAGCGAAAAAGCGTTATAAATATATACCTACCTAGATATACAGGGTCACTTTTTTATCACCGTCCAAACCGTCTGAGATGACTCCCGTGATACAAACGAACAACTCTTACTATTGGACCAACTCTAACTTGAAAATAATATTCAGCTGTTCCATACAAAACATCAATATTCATTCGACCAAAATATATGAAACAGCTGAATTTTATTTTCGAGTTAGGGAGTTGGTCCAATAGTAAGAGTTGTTCGTTTGTATCACGGAAGTCATCTCAGAAGTTTTGGACGGTGATAAAAAAGTCAACCTGTATATTTTATATAAACATATATTATCTATCACATAATTTAAGTGCATATTATTACAAAATAAAATAAAATAAGGACTCATAAATAATTACAAAAACAAATGATGAAAAAATTTCCACAAGCAGGATTTGAACCTGCACCTTTCTGACATTCCGGGTCAGTGCTCTTCCAATTGAGCTATCGTGGTTCTAACACCTGCTCGTGGAAATTTTTTCAACATTTGTGTTTTTGTAATTGTTCGCAACAAAATTTGCGTTAAAAATGATTTGAACATTTTACTCATAAATTATGTTAAAAATAATAGTTTTTTGTATCAGAAGATATTAGTCTCCGTCATCCTGGAGATAGAAATTCTAGAAACTTGCACTTGAAAGTTTGCTACCACTACTAACTGCTAGAACTACTTACTACGTTCTAGATTTCGTTTTCATCCATTACGAAAAAAAATAGAATAAAATAAATAATAAATAAAATAAATAAAATGTTTCCCACACTCACACCAATTATCTAGCCCCAAGAAAAGCTTCCTTAAGAAACTCGTTATATGGTTAACTAGACAACGGATAAACATACTTAATATACTTAAATACATACTTATTATACATAGGAAACACCCAGACCCGAAACAATATAGAAAAACAGGTATTTCTAAATTGATCCGACCGGGGATCGAACCCGGAACCTCAGAGATAGCGACACCATGAAAACCGGTGTGCAAGCCACTCGACCAAGGAGGTCGTCAAAGAGACCTCCTTCCAAGAATGTACAATGTGATATAAAAAAAACAATTTTTCTCGGGCAACCTTGTGATTTACGATCTGATT
>OY720038.1:16528531-16624887 GCA_963082485.1 Eudonia mercurella
AGATCTTTATATTTATGTCTTACTAAAATTATAGCTTTGTAAATATATGCCTTAGGCATGATGTCAATCGGAATACGTCTATTTAAAATTTGCTGCTATATAGGTTTTATTTTAGCTGTTTTTATTTTGTAATCATGCAGCAAGTCCGTCCATACTGCATTTAAAGTTTGTATAGTTCGCTTTATTCACCAAAACCATGCTAAGAAATTATGTTTTTTTTTCTTAAAATTAAAATTGCTGTGTTAGTTTTTAAGATATTTTTTATGAAACTATGCATATCAAGTTATACAATAACAGTAAAACATTTTTAAAAAACTTCAAATGAACACCATAGTATTTAAAAAATTTAAAAATATATTTAACCGTCATTTACTCATAAGTTGTCTAACCTTTCTTACTGCGTTTTAAATTAGCACGGCAGTATAGTCGGACTGCTTCGAGCTGCTATGAGATTCCGTGTCCGAGTGAGGATTTATGTGCGCGTTGCTAAAGCGCGGTATGTTTGAAGTTTACCTTCTGCAATCTCCTTATTTTGCGACAACAGGTAACAGTGAAATAGCAGAGCCAATTACGAGCTCCCGCGCAGACTCAATGCCGGCCGCGGGTCGTTGGATAATTGACGCGCGCGGCAAAAACGCGCCAGTACCACCGACCGAGTTGGGTCGGTACCCACATGGAGGTGAAGCACTTATGTGATAGACCTGGTAGCATCCTATAAGTTTCACGTCTAGTAAGTACGTCTCGTCCATAACCTACTACGTATACAGTACGGGCGACCCTACAGTCCACACTACGAGTACTAGCGCTTTTATGTTTGTACAAAAATCGTTAGGCCGGCCGGTCACTGACAGCAACGTAACATACTCGTTTGATACAGTCAGATAGTTATTAAATATTAAGTGCTACACTTCATCATCATCATCAGCTCATTTTTATGTCACACTGCTGGGGCACGAGCCTTCCATATAGGGAGAACGGACCATAAACCACCACGCGGACCCACTTCGGATTGGTGGTTGTTAACGACTGTTAAAGCAGCCGGGACCAACGGCTTTACGTGCCTTCCGAAGCACGGGGGAGCTCAATGATAAATTTTTCGAAAGTTGCTTAACCTCAGCACTCGTAGGTACACCAGGCGCGTTAACCACTGCGCTATCTAACTCTTTAGAAAATCAGTTGCTGAGCCCTATTTTTAACAATTGAAGGAAAAAGTGTCGACTACAGACTGGGGCCACTACGTCCACAATCGTATCTCAGTGGCCTGATTCTGACATAGCAGTTTTACGCATGGAAATAGCAATTTTTCGCCAAACTGTAACAAATGTAGCCATCACAGTTTATAGTCCATTTAATAACTGGTACGCTCGACTTCAAAGCGTGTTTCTTTGAGGCGATACGCCGACGTTATCAGTACATCAAAGGCGGCGAATTGTGGGCTAATGCAATCGGGCACAGATAAAACCTATGGCTACAGCGACCGGGCGTTGCGCGCTTCAAGACGTGTCTTTGATCAGTTGCATCGTTTGGTTTCCTAGTTCCCATCCCAGGGTAGGAAGATTAGATGCTTGCTAAATAACTCTCGCTATTCGAGGAGCTCGATGGCGCAGTGGTTAACGCGCCCGGTCTGCGAGCGCTGAGGTTAAGCAACTTTCGTAAAGGCCGGTCATTGGATGGGTGACCAAAAATTTATCATCTCGTGCTCCTCCTTGCTTCGGAAGGCACGTAAAGCCGTGGGTCCCGGCTGCATTAGCAGTCGTTAACAACCACCAACCCGCACTGGGCCCGCGTGGTGGTTTATGGCCCGTTCTCCCTATCCATCCATAAGGAAGGCTCGTGCCTCAGCAGTGGAGACAAAAATGAGCTGATGATGATGATGATGATGATGAAATAACTCTGATGTCGTTATGTATATTTTCGTATGCAGACACAGACAGTAGCAAAAAAAGCTGTATAAAATGGATTGCCAAAAAAGATCAACTATAGCTACTTTTTTCGGGGCATCGTCTTACAAAATAAACTTTATGCTTTAACCAAACACAATGAGAAGGCCGGTCCAGCGAGTGCATTGTGATTTATACCATTTTCTTGAAATTTCTTTCCGGATTATCTAAACGGTTTTACCTGAGCCCATAGATCCCATTACTGAACGGTAGAATGCACTCAAGAGGTGTGCCTTGTTATTTTTTCCGTTGCGTCTCCCACAAAGGCCGGCAAACACGTATGTTTGTGCTCCGAAAAGGTTCGGCGGGCCACTTAAAGAGGTTTTGTTAAGGGCAAATAATTGTACAGTTATTTTTTATGTCAAAGTAAATACTTTGGGCATTACCGCTGCCATGTCAATACGTAATGTGCAATGTACGGATATGCTTTCGACAGTATTGTGTTGTCTCGTGATTTTTGTTATACACATTCTTGTAAGTATATACCTACTAAGTTTTAAAAGGCTTTACGATACGAATAGGTCCAATGAGCCTCTATATATTTCGATATCCCATACGAAATTCGAAGTTAATATAATTTCAAATCAATATGTTACTTTGATTGAATATTTCTTTACTTGAAGTTAGTAGAAAACATTTAGAACATTTTTCAGTCCTTTTAATCTAAGTTCATATTCCAGACAGCAAAAGTACAGAACGAGTTATCACTACAAAAAAAGGTTAATTGTACGATAGATCTATAAAAAAAAAAAGTATTTCTAACAATAGGCAATGCTCTTTAAAGGTACTGTAGACGCCGTCCTCAACAAACATTTGCCCACACGAGTGGAGTCGGATGTTTTCAGATCAGATCATGTACAAGGGCACCCATTGATATCATACACCTCTACCAAATACTGCCAACACTCACTCAACATGCCGCGTGCGATTTTGTACTCTCCGCCGTTGTTATAAGGCCTGGGGAGTTCACATTAACCGTATTTCGTAAGAAGGTTTAAGGCTTAACTTAAAGCTTTGTTCATATTAGCTAATCCATTGAGTTGGTTCGTGGAGTTTCTGGTATTTATGGTTTCGCTTGAATAAATATAAGGCGGCCACGCATTGATGTTTGATTGATGCATGAAGTTGTAGGTGTTTACGATAGTGATAATACTGAGAACGCATTACTATTATGTGACTATAAGTTGAGAACAATAATTACAATGAACAAGCAAAGAATTATGTAATATGACGTGAACACTTTCTGATTAAAAATATTTACGTCTGAACATTAAGTGGTTTCAGCACAAAGCAGGTATGTTACCGCTAATGTGCGTAAATCAGTTAGAGTGCAGATTAACTTGTTAATCTGCAGATTATCTGGTGAAGCTCGTTAAAGTGGAAAAAAATGTTTCAGTTCTTATATTAACTAGATAATCTGCAGACTTCCTAGGTAATCTGCAGACTAACGGCCAAGCATACGGTTAAGTTAGTAAAACTAACTGCATTTCAGACCAAATATGTCATATTGTCACCAAATAGATAATACCAATATTTTATGCCTCGAGTTTCAATTTGGTAATTTTTGCTTTCTGTTGTTTAATAAAAAGAAATTACCTCGAAATTCAAGACAATTGCTACGCTCTGTGACGCTGCGCTTCGCGATTGTCTTAAATTTCTAACCTATCACGTGACCTACAGGAGTAGGGCAGCTAGTATCCTCAATCATTTTCTTATACATTTTCTCATACTTCCAAGAAATAGCTCGCAAGTGGTGCATTATTTTAGGTATTTTGACCATTTGGTATTTAAATTGTTGGTATATCAAACTTTGGTGTTATAACTATAAACATTTTAAACATTAAGTAATTAGTTCTATCAGTATTTTAATCTTAGATATTTCGTTGGTAGGTATAAGTTGCTTAGGTATCTTAAATCTTCCGCGAATTAACGATGTGGCATCCGGTAATATGCAGATTAACTAGGTAAACTGGAGATATCTGCTACTTTATTCAAATTTCACAATTTAACGGATCGTACCCGGTAATATGCAGATTACCTAGTTATTGTGTATATTAACGTATTCCGTATTCTAACGGTGACATATACATATGTCATTGATATTGAGACGTTATTACATAAGCAGGACTTAAAACCCTGGATGGCTGCATCATACCTATTTCATGAATCAATGGCTTAACTCGGTCACCCATCCGGTGAATTGGTAAATTGCTTAACTCCCAAGATCACACAACGAGATAGCTAGCCGCTATTCTACTTTTACAATTATACGTAGGTACAACTTGGTACGAATCACATTATAAAAGTATCATATTGTAATGACAGCGTGTATCGATACACACTCGAGCGGGGGGACGGATATTGACAATGATGTATTGCGGTGTCAGATTCCAGCTTTTATTATTTCCACGTTCTACCGGGAGCTATTCAGAAATCGACTATCACTCCGTTTCGATGTCAGGGTGCCTAGTGTGAGTTTCATATGACATTCGATCACGTTAACGAAAACGCAATTAGTATAGCATTGAAGCAGCGCCTCCTGGCGACATACGAGAAGAGTTAAAATTTTGCCATACAAATTTTCATTATCTTAAACGTAAACGAATGAATACAGATAGTAAACAAATCTCACACTAACGAGCTGACGGACGACTCAGGAATGTAGCTATCGACAGTTGCTACCAAGATCTAATTAAAACGAGACGAAACAAAGTCTTTGTTTCTTTAAAATATTAAACTTCTTTCTAAAAATGCTGTCTAACTCATTCCTCAGAGCCAGAGGCGACCCCGTGTTATTAGGGGTTCTCCTCTTCATCTCCTCTCATGCAATGGAATGATTATCCGCAGGCTTATTACCTCGCTCTATTAATTCTATTTTACTCTATTCTATATCAATAAATCACTAATTGTATGTAAACTATTACATACATTTTAATCGCAAATGCACGAAGAGAGCGATCATGGAGCGATTTGTGTCCGTAATACTAGTAACTATCAACTAATCTGTTGTAATACCAATTTTACAACCGCAACTAGAGCAGTCGCGTTGCAATTGTAAAATTAACAACTGGCTAACATCATCATCATCATCAGCTCATTTTATGTCCCCACTGCTGGGGCACGAGCCTTCCCTATGGATGGATAGGGAAAACGGGCCATAAACCACCACGCGGGCCCAGTGCGGTGCGGTGGTTGTTAATGACTGCTAATGCAGCCGGGACCAACGGCTTTACGTGCCTTCCGAAGCGCGGAGGAGCTCGGAATGATAAATTTTTGGTCACCCATCCGATGACCGGTCTTTGCAAACTGGCTAACGATACGTATAAATGACGTTTGATTGTCTTTGTCAATACCATACGTTTATTCTTCTATTATATTTGTATTCTACTAGCGTTGTGTTAATTGTCTAGGCCCTCTGTAATCAACAGCAAAAATACGCATACCTACGGAACGAAACACTGAGCAAGTAATCACTTCGTTATAGAACGAAGGATGGAGCAGCATCGAAGTTCGATTTGCGTAGTAAGCCCGCCGGCGCCGGCCTGGCTGATAAGGCATAATGTAACTTATCAATGACTTGATGTCGATACGTTACGAGCATAATGGGCTACATAAACCACAGACAGCAACAAAATAGCCCCTGGCAGTACTTTATCTTGTTTTTGGAACTGTTATACTTTATCTATCGGTTTAATTTGGTTCGGACAGAATCGTAACAGGCTGACATGATCATGTCCCAAACAATCTTTGTTTACATGAACATTTTCAGGTTTTATTATATATCTTGACTAGCTGTGCCCCGCGGTTTCATCTGCATTAATAGTCATAGTGTGATGTAATATAGCCTTAGCCTTCCTTAATAAATGGACTATTCAACACAAAAATAATTTTTAAATTCGAACTAGTAGTTACTGAAATTAGCGCGTTCAACCAAACAAACTCTTTAGCTTTATAATATTAATATAGTATAAATATTGGTTGCAACTAGCGGGACCTCGAAGCCACAGCACAAGACCGCGACGAATGGAAGTAGGTACCTACTGCGAGCCTTATCTCCCTGATGAGGGAATCATCATCATTATCATCATCATTATCATCATCATCATCATCATCATCATCATCATCATCATCATCATCATCATCATCATACGATAAGACATAAATGCAAGCATACCTACTTCAACTGCTGAGGAGCTACCTTGTCTCTTACTTTTTTTTAACGTGATAGAAATGTAAATAGGACTCGCAATAGGCATCTAAGACCGATGGTCTAGGGTAGAATTCTAGACCACAGAGGCGGCGACTGTAAATATGCTAATAAAAATGTTAAAACTACCAATTGCACTATGCGTTAGTTAGCCCTACGTACGTGACTACGTAAATGAATATCTATTTGTGGAGGAAAATATTAAAAGATAAATTATTGTCAGCGTCTCCTTTGAAGGCGAATGATCCAACAACAAAGGACGACAGCCGTGACTAAAAAATAATTACAAAGCGGGTCCGAAAATAAACGGACGGTGCGCGGGCGACGCGGCCGGCCCTACGCGCGCGCCGCTTTGATGTCGCACCCGACTTCGGACACTTTATGCTTCTTTAAGGTGTACTACAGTTTACGTGCAAAGGAACAGAATATAAATTATGATGTTATTGGTACTTCAATAATTAAAGAATTTGAGCTTATACGACACTTATCAGGAAGTGATACCGGCCGATAATTAGTCACTTTATGCCTCAGTTAAAAACTTAAATGACACGACTTTTTATTAAACAAAACGTAAAGTAAACGCGTTTACTGTACGCTTATGGAAGGCTCATTTTCACCGCTCTAAATTTCATACCTCCACACAACTTATAGGACTTGCTATCCAGGGAGATTACAAAGGATAACATTAATCTCAAATTAAAATCTCTCCCTTAGTAGCTAACTTAAAGAATTTAAACAAACTCTATAATGTCAACCCTCCGTTATCCGTTAAAGCGGTAATTAATAACCTCTGAGCTCCTTTGATCGCACAATGGCTATGGCTGGGCTGCGGCGTATGGCTTTTGATGTCACGTGTCACGTCACGCCGTGCGCCCGCGCATGCACTGCACTCCGGCGTATAAATAACATGTTATGGGAACGAACAAGCGTAACGCGAGCACGCATAAGAGTCTTATTACAACGGAATAAAGGTGTCGCGCTGGACAATTGAGTTTGTGTGTAATGCTCATATCCTGCTTGCTTGATGAACTTTTTTGGTTAGAATAGCTTTTTGATTAAATTATGAAATATAAACTTAATTTTACGCAAATATTGTTGCGAACAAACTACAATTTGAAAAAAAAAACAAAAAACCCGCCTGCGTAAAAAATAATAACTAAATAGAAAATCAACTGAAAAGGCCGAAACAAGATAAAAATTCCATAATTACATAAAGCCAGCGAAATAATCGAAACATTATCAAACACTATTAATCATAGCGTGATGTAATATAGCCTATAGCCTTCCTCAATAAATGGACTATTCAACACAAAAAGAATTTTTCAATTCGAACCAGTAGTTCCTGAGATTAGCGCGTTCAAACAAACAAACAAACAAACAAACAAACAAACAAACAAACAAACAAACAAACAAACAAACAAACAAACAAACAAACAAACAAACTCTTCAGCTTTATAATATTAGTAGATATAGATAAGTATAGATAAGTACTGTATACAATTAAAAATATCAATACGGTAGTCCTTCGAAATTTTATGCAACATCAAGTTTGTATCCAGAATAGGTGGCGAACTAGCGCAAGAATGTTGCCGTATCTTTATAAAAGTTCATGGTACTACAAAAATAAATATAGCCTCACGTTTTTCTGTTCAATAATTAACACGGCATACTCGTTCATTCCTATGGGTAAATAGCCTATAACTCCAGCTGCCTTATGCAGTCGAACATCAAAGTCAAAGTAAGAACGCCCGCTTGAGCTCGCATTGTTGATTTATTTTGTAAATACGCCGCCTGCCCGCGAATTACGAGCTGTGAAGCAATAGTTAATACGAGGCTCGGTTAGATAAAGTGATTCTGGATATAAAACATGAACTTACTGAACTAGAATAATGTGTTCTTGTGTTAGAAAGACGTGGTTTATCGTTAAAAATCTACATAATTTCGTACTTATAGGTTTAATATCATTTTTAAACTAAAAAATTTGCTCTCGTATTCAATAAATCATTCGTTCATTCATTCTTTGATACTCAACAGTTTACACATACATATTTACAGCACCCATATTAGTAGAGGATCCGAAGTAAGGTCGTCATTTACTGTTGTGTCAACCAGATGAAAATAATATTTTATCAAATTAAATAAGCTTCTGAACATGATTTGATAGGGCTAAAAAATGTTTATGGTTATAATTAATTAAAATTATAAAAAAAATATTATTTTTATCAGCTTTTTTTCGGAAGCACCGACACGATATTACACCTAGACACACTTGGTCCAACTCGTGGCGATCGTTCAGTGTGATTTATCCGTCCGCTGAAAGCAGCCACGTGGCGCTGTCGATGACGTCACCGCCGCCTGATCGACGGTTCATGACGCGCCGAGCGATTTACGACCGCGCGAGTTTTATGGCCCGAACCTAATCAAATCTCTTTTGTTGAAATATTTTTAATCAATCTTGAGAAACGTTAAACTATTATTACTTACTTATAAAGTTTTTAACCCTGTCTTATTACATTATTTATTATACACTATGTAGGTATGTTGAACGTTAGATGTCTTCAACTGAGTGTATTAAGTGGATAAGTGTATTCCACGCCCAGAATTAAAAGCCCGCGCCTTCGTGTCCTACTTGCCTCATGTTTCAAGTAATTGGAGACTTAGCAATTAGCCTGAGAACGTAGATAGCGTAGGTATGTGTCTTATATCTAATATTGTTTTTTGAAGTTTAGGTATGCAAACGCTGATCCATTTGGGATCGAGTAACTCGCGTTTAATTTATGAAAACATTACAAAGCCTGGCCTTTAGATATCCTTGCAAATATATATTATCTATAGTTTATATAGTGTATCTATATTTTTTATAGTTATCTTTAGTTCAAAAATAAAGGTTTGTAACGCAATTACAATATAATAGAATCAAATAATTAAATTTGTTAGGCACATTAATTAAGCCAGACCATTTTTATGGTAACCATTTTGTTGATTGTATTAAATGATAATGATTAAAAGCTATCGATATGCATTTAAAAAAAATGCTATATATTCTGATTATCTCCGCGTGTCTGTCAACTCTCGTTTCCTTTAATCACTGCGATAGGCAGATAAAATCGGTCCGCGCCATGGCCGACGCGACGGACCGGTCTAAGAGACCGACCGACTGTAACTAATTCATTATAATCGGGTCTTCGTGACCAATCATGATAGCACGCTCTGCTAACCCTATCTTCGTCTTTCACAAGCCTTGTGCGAAAACTTTAAAGTCGAAATTCACTTGATTGGATCACTTAATAAAGCGATGGACGGTGGATTCGATGCGGCGCGCGGCGTGCTTTAAGCCCCACAATTGTGTTTAGATTGCAGTAGTTACAGTTAATGGTGGTTAATTCATATTAATGGTGATGAGGTATTCTGGACGGCTACATTTGAACATATTTCACTCAAAACTTACTGATAGTACCGCCAGTTTATGGTTTAGGAGGATGGATATTTGAGAGATGGTGTTGTGATATCGGAAATATTGAATTTTCGGTATCTGCTACAAACTTTAACAAAGATTTCTAAGGAAAACTTTTTTACGTATAAGGAAATCCTAGTTATCCCGATAAATAACATTTAATAAACTTTCCATAGTGAACTTTAAATCGAAGGAAAAATTGGCTTATTGATTATGGTATGCTACATTTACAAACACATTTCCCTTAAGCACATCTTCCTACTCACGCTTTTACATATTTGTCTTGGTTGCCCTGTGCGCTACATTGCTCCAAATTCCCGCAGCGGTAAAGTTTGCTATTTTTATAAATCTGAAGTTCAGCTTCCCGGTTTCAGCTACAGATGTAAGAGATCTAGCTGTCAGCGTGCCCCACTCGGCCACTGCGCCTCACTCGTAAAACAACAGTCTCTACCTATTTGACAAGTGATTGTTTTTCGCGCGCGAGACTGATTAATGTCTGGCCTTTTTCCAGCGTCGTAATTATTTATATTGTTTTATAAGACCACGAGGTCCGAGTGTCAAAGTGCTTAGCTCGATATCGGTTCGGTTCAATATACACTAATAAATAATTATTTAAAAAAAAAACTTTTGTAAGTACTCACTTTTGTACCAGATTTTTCGATGTATTCTCAACAGACAAGCGTGGTGATTGAGCCAATTAATAGTGGCGATGACTCGATTTTAATGATTAGGGGTTTTGCGCAATAGTGGGCAGTATATCTGTATATAGACCAAGACGCATCAGAGTGTTGGGAATGTGTTATCCCATAGTTAGTTGAGATTTCAAGTTTCAACTAATCCACTCGCTTAAAGCCGCTAGATATTAAAGAACGCTTAAGCTGACGACTGGGCGTTCTTTAACATCGTCCAGGACCAGCGGCTTCATGTGTCCCGACAAATATCTAGACAGGCCATAGAGGAATATAAAAACTAACTATTTGAATACATAAGCGCGTCCGAAGCGAATCTGTCGGTCGGTACATCACAGGAGATACGTGCGAATTGCTCTATGTCAACATCGCATCGGTTCGCGGGAAGGGCTGCTCGCTAAACATAGTTAGTACAAGAATGGGAGTAAATATATATAATGTTTACTAATGTATGAATGATAAAGCTGCTGATATCTTTCACGATTCCCTAGCCAAGTTTAAACTATATTTGGCTGGCTCCTTGGCATTGACCAGGGAATCAGCCAAGTTGTGAATGAATCCCAAATTTTATTTTCACATTATCCACTTGATTATTATTTTAATTGGTAATTATCTATTGTATTATAATTTAATTGTTATTTCAAATTCTTATTTTTCAGTATGTGTATGTTGTTACCTTCAATGTTGTGTACGCCTGTAATAGGCATATGTATAAGAATTTTGTGACCATATCCAAATTGTTACGGGTGTTATATATATATATATATATGCTGTTGGTGTACCTATATAGATAAATAAATAAATGATTTTTTATGTATCCCGGTCTCCTGTGAATGTTATAGCTATCAAATGCCTCAGTATCTCTGTGACTGTGTGACTTTTTTCGATAAATACATTGCGAATACAACATGCTGTTAAATTAACACAATAAAAATATAGTTACACCACCTAGATATTATCTTGGTATTGCAAATAGTTAAATGATTCTGCCGATTATTGTACTTCCTACATAATTTTCATGATCATCATCTCATCATCATCTCAGCCAAAAGACGTCCACTGCTGGACAAAGGCCTCCCCCACGGATCTCCATGAGGGGTATTTGCCGTAATCGCCACGCTTGGCAGGCGGGTTGACGATCGCAGTTGGTAAAGAGAAACCTCAGAGAGATGCTGCTGCCCATCCTCTGGAATGGTCCCTTAGTCGGCTTTTACGACACCCTCGGGAAGATATGGGGTGGTGCAATTCCTTATCCCCGGCACCACACAGAGGAATTTTCATGATAGTAGGTTTTAAACCAAAATAAAGAAATACAAAAATGCTTATCATGAGTCATCAGTATCAGTATCTTTTATTATCTTTCGTCCTTCGTTTTATAAGTTAATATCGAATATTTAACCCTAAACATCTTTAAGTTATATCTATATTTACTGAGCTGTTTGAGGCTATTGTTAAAGCGTTGTTGGTTATAGTAAAAAATAATAAAAACTTCGCGTATATGTTTGTTTTGCCGAAAATAGCGAGTAGGTACCTACGTGCGATCATACGCGAGATTGCTTTGAAGTTGTTCGTGATTTCAACATCCGCTAGACGAGATAGAAGTGCTTTCACAGATTCCAATCTTGTCGGTGTCTTTGTAAAAACTACCTTAAAACTATGCGTCAAGAAAGTAGTTTAGCATTCAACAACATTTCACGGAGAAGTCTGAAGAACTGCAATTATCAGAAAATTAATCATCTTTATCGAATAAGTTGTTGTGGCCGGTGAACTGCTGCTATTGGTGATTGACGCAATCCGGGAGGACATCAACTTAGACCTGATTGGATGAACTGGCTTACGTTGACACGACTAATGCCAAAATAATATTTTCTTAAAATTAATGTAAAAAAATCATTAGAAGCTTTTTATCTGACTGTACAAAGCTGTACAATTTTATTGGTGTCCGAATGGTCAGTGATAAAAATAATAAAATTAAAAAGTGTCAATTCAGACACTGTGTCCGAAACGTCAAAGTCGTCTACCCAACAAAGAAGGCCTAAGCCCAGCAGTGGGTTGGCAAAGGCTGATAATAATGATGCTCCAAAAGAGCTTTACAAAAAAAAACACTTATAAAATATATAATTCTACAGTTCTTGGATCAAGATAAAACAAAGCCTAGGAACACATTAAACTTCGACACGTAAAATTTCTAAAACTATAAACTATTAAAGGATAGTAAAACAAGGAGCTCACAGGAAAGACCCGTATGCAAACATAGAGACATTCCATCCAAAGCTCGGTGTTTAAGTCCCCATTGCGACATTATCAAAACAATGCGCGCTTCCATGCTCGGCTTTAACGGTAGCTACGTGGGACAGGCTGCGGTGTAAAGCGGTACACACAGCGCAATCAATAAAACAGTGTGGAACGATCTCGGACAGCTAAAAATAAAATTAAAAAACATTTAGTTAAAAAAACAGTTTTAACATAGTCAACAGTTTATTTATTTACATCATCAATCGAAGCAGAATGTATTCATCAATCATAGTACAAAAACGTCGATGCATTAAAAGTTTTTATTTTTACAAGCACTTAAAGTTATTTTATTCAATTAACGACTTTTAGAACGCGTAGGATGCGTCCGCTCAATTTAACATTTATTGTACCTCAGTTTATTAAGACTAAAAGTGGTATCAGTCACGTATGACTCATCACTTGGTGCCGATAAATTACAGGCTATAATTATAAATTTTCTCTTAAAAGAGGAGCTTGATGGCGCAGTGGTTAACGCGCCCGGTCTGCGTGTGCTGAGTTTAAACAACTTTCGCAAAGGCCGGTCATCGGATAGGTGACCAAAAATTTATCATCTCGAGCTCCTCCGCGCTTCGGAAGGCACGTAAAGCCGTTGGTCCCGGCTGCATTAGCAGTCGTTAACAACCACTAATCCGCACTAGGCCCGCGTGGTGGTTTATGGCCCGTTCTCCCATCTATCCATAGGGAAGGCTCGTGCCCCAGTAGTGGGGACATAAAATGAGCTGATGATGATGATGACAATGATGAATTATAAATCGCGAAATATACGTAAATTTCTTAACTTCCCATGTATAGAACCCCAATTTCAATACTACACTTTTCGTTCGGCTGGCTGGCCGTTCGTGTTTTCGTTGCGTGTTTTTGCCAATTTTCCCATAATACCTAAGTACCTAACGTCAAAATCAGGTCACCGATACACGACAGTGGATGTTTTAAAATAGCAAAATTTAAGTCCCGACAAATATAATTTAAAATAAAAAATCAAACACGATGAGCGCGGCTTTACACGCGTAACGACGGCGCCACGTTATCAGCTGATAAGTGTAATTGGAACAAAGCCATCTCATATCACCAGTGGCTGCTGTCTCAAATGTACACTTTATGAATTTTATGATGCATATTACTCACATTACACTCTATAATGCATTTTGTTTACTGAGATAGGGAATGTTAATGAGGTGTGCGTCAAAATGATTGAATAGGTAAGTACTATTGTGGTTAACATTATAAAGAAAAAACTTTTCTACGAGTATATAAGCTTTTCTAAGTTTTTATATGTATATTCGAACCATTATCGCTCAATACTTATATATTATAAGTAAAAAAAAAAAATAACTAAATAAATAAACAAACAATAAGCTTCGAATAGTTATTCTGTGGTTTTTTTCTCTTTTAGGTACTCTTATTTGAAATGACGTTTAAATGACAGGAACAAAACACGGAATAACTAGCTTATTCAGTGTTTATTTGTAATGCACAAATATGTTTACAACGGATATGGAGGATTACTACATTACTAGGAGTTATTCCAATCTGTCTGCAATTGCTAAGGTTAAGCATCTTTCGCAAAGGCCGTTCATCGAATGGGTGACCAAAAAGAGCTCCTTTTTGAGCTCCTTCGTGCTTCGGGAAGGCACATAAAGCTGTTGGTCTCTATATAAAGCTGCATTAGCAGGCATTAACAACCATCAATGCGCACTACGCCCTCGTTGTGGTTTAAGGCCCGTTCTTTCTATCCATTCATAGGTAAGGCACATACCTATATATATATATACCTAGCAGTAGGGAGATAAAATGGGCTGATAACTATTAATACTTTTTAAAATTACTTACGCACATTGATGAAACAACGCAAGCAAAAATCATAGTTATTTTGCAATAAGTTTTGGTGGGCCCCAGCTGTTGGCCAAGATAATTGTTTGCTTATTTGCACTTGAAGATTGCGTTGGTCCTTCGTGTGACATCCACTTCAAACGTCGGCATCGTTTCAACACTGCTCAAAGTTATCCTAATATTTATTTTGCGACAGCAAACATTACGAATGATAACGATCAGTCAATATTTATTATTTTATGCACACAGTAAATATATTATTACTGTAAATAATAAGTTTCACGATGTTTTTTTTAAAGATAAAATCAATTTAAAGCTCTTTCAAGTTAAAATTTAAGATTTCTAATGTTTACGCAATAAAATTCAAACTTCTCATTAGTATCTAACTAACTCATACCAAATAATCTTGATAAAACGACAAGCTGAATGTTAAATTAAAATATTTTATGCAAGTACCAGTGAAGTGGCAATACACTTTAATAAAGAAAAGATTTGTTCAAAATAATTTTTAACGCAAATTTTGTTGCTAACAAATTACAAAAACACAAATGTTGAAAAAAGTTCCATGAGCAGGATGTGAACTTGCACCCTTCTGACATCGGGTCAGATGCTGTTCCAATTGAGCTATCGTGGTCTAACCAGCCCGTCGAAATTATTCAACACTTTTTAATTTGAAAGCCAAAGGCGCCCATTTAATGTCAACAACTTTTTCAACATTTGTGTTTTTGTAAAGAAAAGGTTTTCAAAGAAAAAAGAACATAGTTCTGCTCCGTTGTCTGTAGCAAGGTCTTCGACTCTCCTACGAAGTAATTACAGAACTTTATACTATACTTTTAAAGCTGTTTTATGGCTTTTACAGTGATACCAGCTTCATCAGAAACGGGGTAGTTCCTGAAGCCACTGTGGAGTGGACTATCAAATCCAGAAAATCTTCTAATGATGACTTTTTTTTAGAGTACTCGTAGATACGTTACCTAGCGACTGAAGTGAACCATTGAAATAATACCGTTTTAACCATTTCTGTCTTATGTTTAGATGTAGGTATTACATTTTAAAGTTTTCAAGATGCTTATTATGTGATTGCTTCAGGTTTTCAAAGCTTAGACCTCGGGGCAACCGTGCCGTAGGGAAGAAATACAGTTTCAATTTAATCGGCTTTTCACTATGGTAGGTCGGTCAAATATGGTTATAAAGAGCTCCGATTCAGGACATGACCCACCTGCTGTTCTACCCCCTACTTGTGCCCTATCACATAAACAAGGGAAGACTTAATAAAGGCCACATGCCAAATAGGTAAAGCAAAGATATAAATATATACATAAATATACAAATTGACACGTCGTCATTATAAAAATATGAACATGTCCAAATTCTTTGATGATAAATTTCTTTAATATTTACATAATATTATTAATAACGAAATAATAACTACCTAATAAAATAAATGGAAATTAACAATGTGTGATGTTTAGCGCCATTAATTGCAAAAACACTATAATATATTATTAATATTTTAAGATTTTTTCAACACTTTGTCTTATTTCAAACTAGCGGCCGCCCGCAGTTTCACCCGCGTGGTTCCCATTCCCGTGGGAAACTTTCTGTATAAACTATCTGTATGCTGAATTTCATCCAAATCCATCCATCCGTTGCAGCGTGAAGAAGCAACAAATATACACACATACACACAAACTTTCGCATTTATAATATTACTGTGATTGTAATATTATATATAACCATAATTTATTTATTTTGCCATAAATTAACATGTACCTAATTGTAAATGTTTTACAGTTGTCAAGGTAAAAAGTAACACTGTCATCTTTTGTTGTACTATTTCTACATATGCAGTAGAATAGAACAATATTTTTGCAGGTAGTTTGTACATTATTGTAGTATCTAAAGCAATTTGTATAATTTAGATGAGTCTTTTATTAAAATGGGTTGAGCTTGAAATCAATCTTTCTGTAAATTTTCATACAAAAAACGATTCATTTTTAATGGGAATAGAAAACTATTACTCACTAGCGTCGATCTGATCGTATTTTATTGTACACGCCGCGATTAACGGCGGCCATTTATCGCATCATCAATTACTGTTATAATAACTTTCTATTGCTATCGGCCATTATTTTTGCTTCGGCATTTTCGAGTTGTCTTCTGCGGCCCTACCACGAGCTTACGCTGACTACTCGCTGCTTCAAAATGCAATAATAATTTCGAAACATCTTTATAGGGTAGCCGATCAAGTGCGAAGATAACTTTACCTTTAATTAAATTTACGCTGCGTTCGGGACGATGTAAGTAATTATAAAAAGTATTAATAGTTATCAGCTCATTTTATCTCCCTACTGCTAGGTAGGTATGTGCCTTACCTATGAATGGATAGAAAGAACGGGCCTTAAACCACAGCGAGGGCCTAGTACGGATTGTTTCATTGTTCGTTGTTGACGACTGTTAATACAGCTGCGACCAACAGCTTTATGTTCCTTACAAAGCTAAGAGGAGCTCGAGATGATACATTTTTGGTCACCCATTCAATGAACGGCCTTTACGAAAGATGTTTAACCTTAGCATTTGCAGACAGGACACGTTCACCACTGTAGCATCGAGCTCCTCAGTAAGTTGTCATTATTTTTTTGTTGTATTCGCAATTTTATAAAGTATCTGTGGTTCAATAGAAGACTCTCTCGGTCAGTCACCCGGAATCTTACACAGAAACACGCACAGGCAGCTAGGCACCCTGGTTCGAGTGAGCACGTGGTAGGGGCAGGTGCCGCCGACCGGTTGCGCACCACGCACCACGGCCGATTGATTTCTAAACCATAAACTGGTGTAATGCCCCATAATTGCGGCCTTTTAGTACCTTCATTTTAAGCTATGTGTTTCGATACGATCTTAGTGCAACGTGTACCAATAAAGAAAAATTTTAGGCACCCCATAAAAGATGATTTTGATACTTTATTGCTACAATGGCAACATCAGGAAAAATTAGAAATAATTATTTTTTAGAGCAACAAAATGTTTAAATCTTGCCAGTCTTACCGCTTTTCCAGACCAGTAGAATGGAGAGAAGTAAGATAACTGCTATAAAGTAATAAATTATGAACGCAAATTACTAATTGGAGCATAAAACAATAAAACTACTTGTTGAGTTAGGAAAATATTCAGCTTTAATAAGCAACAAAACTTTTTACAATTCGCATAATTATTTTAGCTATTAATCACCACGAACGTACATTAGCGAAACACGCCTCTCATTAAATTATAAAACGTTTAAAAAAAATCCCTAATTCAGCAAATTAAAAACAAAACTGAGCAGTTTAAAATGTACATATCGCCAAACCACCGGAGCGTTTAAATGCTGCGCCTGCGTCGCGCGTCGCCGGCCGGCCGGCTACGGCTGCGTAAAGCCAATCTCTATGTGTCTACTATTTGATTCAATTCATGTAGTCACTGAATTGCTAAAAAGTAGTTACAGACAGCAACGAAAAAAGCTGAAACTCCAGTAAAATAAAAGGAAAACATAGTTTTCCATTGTTTTCATTTTAATTGATTGCACTTTTATTTTTTACTAGTTGTCGCCCGCAACTTCGTTCGCGAAGACTACACTATCCCACAGGAACCTGTTACCGGAATAAAAAGTTCTATATTCTAGTCCGGGACATGGTGTGTCTATGTGCAAAGTTTCATCCAAATCCGTTCAGCCATTTTCACGTGATGCGCGGTCAAATAAACAGACAAACAGATAACAGACAAAAAATCTAAAAACTGTTGGAACGTGTTCTGTTATCGATTCTAAGTATCCCCCAGCCAACTTTTTTTCGAATATCTTCCATGTTTCGACTCTCTTTAGCTTTATTTATTATACTTTTTCACTATATTTAATTTATTTATTTATTTTTATTTATTTTACAAGTTTATGTACACACATATGATAAAAAAAATAAGTTCTACGGGTCAGTGTAGTACAAGGGTCCTGCTTATTTCAGTTTATAAATATTTGATTGAACTTTTTTAAGAAGAATGTTTAAATGGGCTATATCTAGTATCTGTTAAAACACATGTTCAGTGATATTCGCTGCTGACAGGTAGGTACATATCAATGATATGAATTGAAAGAAAATGAGATTTGTAATGAAAATCAGTCAGCAATTTTCGGCAAACTTCCGATCCGTTATTGAAGTAGCGACTTGGCTACGTTTAAGAATTAATGAAAATTATTGTCAGATACAACGAAACAAAAATCGCTCGCTCAACGTTGTTGATTCATTACGACATTTTGATGTTTCTTGAAAAATACATTCGTTAATACTTTATTCTTACTAGCGAAAGAATACGCTATTTCTTACTTCGTAGTTTCATACATAGTATTATTAAATCATGTTAATAAAGAGATATTAAAGTTACTGACTCATGACAGATTATTGTTCTTTCAAATGCGCTAATAGTCTTGCGACTCAACTCCTATAGCGCTGGTTCATAGTATTATCAGTCCATTTTCATTCAGAGACTTTGGGTTGACGCAGCCGCGCGGTGCGGCTCGGTACAAACGCGATCCTGGATCCACGTGTAATTGACAAGAGAACGACTCGGCGCTGTCGTGCGCCTGATAAATACTTTTTAATGGTTATTTATGTACGCAACTGCCAGTAAAGGCCGAATTAAATACTTATGGCGACGCAGGCCTTTTACGTGCACCTCTAGTGGTCGAGATGTATGATCGCGACGGAGAGATAATGGCATCGCTAATATTTCGAACGTGGATTGACGTTGAATACGTTGGTTAGTAGAGGTGTGGCAACTGCACGTTTATTACACATTATATTATATAGGTATCTAAAATGTTGCTTGAAGTCATGACATTCGTTCGATTAAACGAAGATCACTATCTTCTTCGTACATAGTGCAATTTTTATTTGCCATTCGATCACGTTAATGAAAACAAATATTTGTATGGTATTAAAGCAGCGCCTGAAGCAAACGAGGTTAGTTGCGATTATTTACATATAATTTTACGTAAATTTTGTTGCGAACAAACTACAAATTGAAAAAAGACAAAGTGTTGAAAAAGTTCCAAGTTCCATGAATAGGGCAGAGCTTACAGAGTAACAGTAGATAGTGTTGATTAATTTCGGCAAGTTGGATTGAGCAACGATAGCATAGTTGGTAGTGCACCGGACCCGCCATGTCATGGGGTGCGAGTTCGGATCCCGCTCGTGGAACTCTTTCAACACTTTGTCTTTTTTCAATTTGAGGTTAGTTAGTTACGAGTATATGCTATACGTTTGCGTTAACGTGACCTAATTGTGATTGCAATATTACTTAGGTAGGTACTTTGACAGGTTTAGGGTGGATTTTTCAATGCACAATTAATATTAACTGTCTTTTAATAATGATATTGTAAAACCGTTTCGAAAATTATCTGCTATTTCCTGAATATTTCTTGATTGATCAATATTACTAAATGTATGATTTTTATGTCATTGGTTACAAGATATTTCTGTAAAATTAGTATGTGGATTGAGAATGAAGAAGAAACCTCTCGTTAAAGATTTACTGTGTCCACAATTTCAATGCGTTCTCTTCAATTTCAAACTCGATGACTCTTTTCTTTGCCGACTTTAAAAAAATGGAATTCCTTTCCAGCAGTCCCAGCACATGTGTTTCCTCCTCCCTGCACCATTGAGTCTTTTAAACGAGTCGTGAAGTAGAATCTTGCGAGTCGGTAAGATGAGAGAGGCTGATATGGCACCGTGCTTTATATTTAAACTTAAGTTTTGCATTTGTTATTCTTAATGTATTTTCATTGTGAAGGTACGAACTTACGAACTGATGAATCAAAGAAAATTCAAATAAGCTTTTAGGTTGCAAACTACCTACCTATATAAAAAAACGAAAAGCTTATTGATGTTTGGGTGGCGATCTTAAAACTTGACATTCGATCACATAATTTATATATCATATAACGTATACATGTATTTTTTTTTGATAAAGAGAAGCAATGAATGTTTTACTTACTTACATACGTTAACGAAAACGAGAATTGAAGAGACGCGATCGAGAGAAGAAACAACTGTTCAAAAGGCAAATAAGATCGCACCAGGCACCCTGAATATTTTTCGCTACTTTTCTTTTTATCTAAAGGCCACCGCAGACATGCTACTTTTAGCATCGGCGATCGGCGATTCTGCCGCTTATTAGAAGCTGAATGCAGCGACCACACATTTCACACCGCACACTTAAAAACGCCAAACGCGGCGATTGAGTCGCTTTTCGGAAGCTCCAAACAGCTTCTGAACGTTACACTCCGCACACATTCGGATGCCCGGTCGCATCGATTTGCATCGAGTTGCCGATCCAGCATCGGAGCAGTCGCTAAAACGCGCGAATCCGATACCGCGTCCGAACCGAACGCATGAAGTCGCGAAATCGCGATGCTGCATCGATAAGAATCTCACGATTTTACTGCGATCGAACGCAAAGAGTCGCCAAAACGTGATTCTGCATCGATACCGTCGCAAAATCGCCGATCGCCGATGCTAAAAGTAGCATGTCTACGGTGGCGCTTAATAATGTCACAAAACAAAGTTGCAAGCGCGGACCCACATGTGGGCACAGTGGCCATGCCCACCTTGCCATGCCAACCTTAACCTCAAAAAAAAATATCTTCGATCTCAATCGAAGATATTTTTTTTGTGCTATTTATATTTTAAAACTGGACGAGTTTCAATGTACCTATATGTATGTATTATGTATCCGTTTTGTATGTTTTATTGATATGTGTTGTGCAGGTCAATAAATGTTTCTTTATCTTTATTCAATCCCTAAAAAAACTAGCAATTAACCGTGCGCGTGTGATTCTGAACGTAGAGCAGCACACAACAATCGCACACATTCACAGCTAAAATCTTATCAAATCCAGAAAAACAACAAAAAACAAAGAAAAAAACAAAAAAAAACCATTTTGATTACGACTCACACTTGACCGATTTTTGAGTCTCCGTACCCACAGCCATTTTTGTGTGTTGGATCCGCGCTTGCAAAGTTGATTTTAAAAGGTAGTGACGTAATTTTCGTCTTTATCTTAGCATGACATTACAATCAAAAAAGGTTTGATAATTAACACGAGATTTCCAAATGAGTAAACTAATGATTCTAAAATATAATTATTGAAGTGAAGAGCAAAGCAAGCCTAAGCAAGTCTATAAAACAGGATGGTTTTTTAAAACTTTTTTTCCTCCCAATATGATCTCTAGCACATGTTCACGTTTTTATAACAGTGAACGTATCATCCATATTCCAATTAAAAGAGATTTTCTAATCAAATTATGTTTCTTAACTTCCGGCGAACCTCTGATAACCGACATATATTATAAGGCCATAAACGTACGCCGAGAACGCCGCAGAATCGAACCGGGAACGGTCTAATTGGGCGGCATTCCTCCCGCCCCCCACCGCGGGCCGTGACGAGCCACTTTGAGGAACCATTTCTATGGTGGAAGATGAGATTTTTGCTTTTATGACCTCACCGTACGTTTTTTATACGGTCGTGATTGATTAGGTTCTTAGATAATATTAACTATCTAACTTAACTAATAAATACATGTACTTAATGTAAATCTAAAGGAACAATTTACTGTAAAACACCTTTGCAGCTTAGAATAGTATCCGGTAAAAAAAAAACTAAAAATAAGTATTCCGTAAAACATTAAAGAATTTCAACATTGCTATTCAATAAGAACGGAAAGTTACCACTAATAGACTAATTAGTTACGTTCGCTTAACAACATGCACCCCTAATGAACGTTTCAAAGTAATTAATGCAAGACCGCATAATAAAATCGATAGATATAATCTGTGGTGCGCAAGCGCATCTCGACTGCACACTGGGTCGACGCTCCAAGACGCAATAAAATAAAACGGAGTTATGCGCGCGCTTCGTGCGGTAATCCCGCGGCTTTGATCTCGCCGACCATTGCTCTCCCCTCCCCTCGCCCCCCAGCACCGCTTAATAACGACTTTATTACTGGCAATTTGTGATTGTTAACGCCGCAATTAAACTGTAGTTAAAATAGATTTTGTATCGTATGTTTTAATGACAAAACATGGCTTATGCAAGGTAATTACTGATATTCCGTGATACTATTAAGGTTGTAAAGAAGAGAGCAAAGCTATTGCCCTACTCTACGATAATTTTATAATTCAAAAGCTTTAAATACGAGTTCTCCTTTTCTTAACTCTAAGTATTATTAATAAAGAAAGACAGTGCAAATTCGTTCTTTAAAAAATTTACTCAACTTTAATGTTACATTCAGCTCTATAACCTTGCGACAATGTCCACACCACATCTCGCATGTTGCCGCTTATTATTTGCTATAAAACCATTCATCAAAGTTCATTTCTGCTTTTACAATGCCACACAACCGTCGGTTATTACGAACTACCTATCCGCCGCACATAATGGCTCATCCTCCAAGGCTGGGAATGAAATACGAGGATGCACGCTCAAACACCCGCCCCACGGCGCTTGCGCACCGAAAGCGGCAAAAAAGACCGACCAAACGTCGGAAAAAAACGTACAAATTGCCCCTCCTAATTACCACAGGTAGGCGGTCGCTCAAAGCCACGTTTCCATCATAAAAAGTGTTAAGTTATTCAAAGGAACACCTATAAATATGAATTTTGTAGACGTAAATCTGTCTAATCGTGTTATATCGATTCGATATGCTTCGATTGGATCGTACAAAAACGTATCACATCTATCAACGCTATGGAAAACAATTATAAATACCAAAGAGTCTTATTGCTTCTACTAAAAAGTTTTATTAGCTAATTTAAAACATTGGCTTCTAAGATTTTTGGAGTAATTATTATTTAAAAAAGCTTTAAAGGCGCATGTGAAGAGAAAAAACAAACTATTGTCATTATTGTAGAGATCTACTATGTAACGCCTTACAGATTCTAATAAAGAAGGACCCAAAAAAAGCTAGGATAACAAAATAGCTTATGATACTTTCATCCATCCTTGAAACACCGGGCGTTTATTCTCATAATACGCTGGCATACCCACTCTAATGATAGGGTGCCCAAAGAATACGGACTGCTCAATAACACCTCGGCTCTACCTTTGGGGCAAAAAAAGAGTCGGATAATTTTGACGCGATCGACAAAAGAGCCGACGGTATTAGGGAAATGGGTTATCGTTTCTGCCGTTCGGCCGCGCAACGCTTTATCTGAAATGTTTTTTTGAATATTTATTGTTTTATTACTAGAGTTATCGTTTTCAGAAACGTAGTATTGACTCGCACAGATAGTGGTTGCGTTTGTTTTTCGTGTCGTAAACCTCTTCACTCGCTTTGATATTTTGTTGTGTTGATATGTGTCTTACCATCGCGTTTGTCACAAAGTGTGTTAATGGCTAAGCGAGGTGTGAGGGCAGAAATTGACTCATTACCATAACAGTGTGAGCTGAAACCTTTGTTGTAGTAACCACTTACGGCTTTCACATATTCAGGTACTGTAAATTCACATCCGTGATGTTACGTTTAAAGCTCTTTTGAACTAACTAACTGGATATGCAATAAGTACATTGCATAATCATAATCATGTTGCAACTAACGTTTAGCCTCTGAACTATTACGTAACCGCAGACGTTCAGAGCTTCTCAAAAGACAACTACACTCTTAATAAGTTTTATGATTTATATCGAGACACTTTCTTGCGCTCGATATGTTCCGGCGAATGTTACAAATCATCGGCTCGGCCCGCCTTAATTGCCCAATCTAAAGGTGAACGGCCTCGACGAGCTCAGATGAGTTCAAATGAGCAGCTCGTGAATGGCCCGGCCCACTAGAGCAACTACCACAGATCCAGCCGCGATACCCACCGCACTCGAGCACTTTTGAAGATTCTGTAAAAACGACACAAATCGAGATACGGATGGCCGAGACACCTATTCTCGGACTTAGTGCAAACGGGATAAAGTTTAATTTTGAGGGAACGGTGCGTTAGGTCAGTTTATTAGGTACGGGATGAGAAAGATTGTAACAAACGTGACTGCAAAAGTAGAGTTTACGGAAAAAACAAGACATGACGTCGGTTTTTTCTGTTGATTATAAACAATTACGAAATCGTGACGATCAGATAAAGAGATATCACATTCGATATAATGAGGCTGTAATTAATTTCAATGGTAGATTAGCGACTAATACCATTATAGTTGCATCTAGCGGCGAGTAAAGGCGCCGACTCGCCGCGCGTCCATTGATTATGGAGTGCTTTCGTTCCGTTTGATTCGTCTCACTACATCGGCTCAGCGAAATATTATAAAACTGAAGAAGATATATCAGATATAGGACGTTAAAGCGATGCCGGCGATAAAGCGGCATTAGGCCGATACACATCGGCACTTAAGGCAAAGATAGCAGCGATTCGATAACGGATTTAAATAAAAATAAATAGCTGCTTTTGCGTTATTGCGCTGTAAAGATACCGCTATCGTGTATTGGAGTACTCTAGAGCACGCATCGAGCGCAATGTTGTGACTTTGAGGCCGCCTTTATCCCGTGAGTGATAGAGGCAGTTTTTACGACGCTACTATTACTCCTGACGTGCGGTCGACTGTATTCGGCGCGGTAGTGTTGATTCAATGCTGGCACAATCATTATAATTAATCCTTGATTATTCGCAATACTTGCTCGGCTAACCCTAGATGTCCTATTTGCGTCAAATGTCGATTAGGAAAGTATTAATACATTGGAGTAAGTCGCCACACACTTTCTTAGTGTTCTTTCTAGTTTTTGTTTTAGTAAAGACACCTACAAGATTGTTGAATGTCGGAGTATTGCGTGCATTTACATAATAATCGATGTTCGACCGAGAATCATCACAATAATCGATGTTGAAAGAGAGATGAACGATAACACCTACAGATGAAAAAGAGAGAAAGCAATTTCTTACAAGGTGTCTATCGAAACGCATGTAATCGTCACTCTCTGTAAATGTAAGCATTTTAGTAAAAGATGTAGAGATACAGTTCGACCTTTTTTCATATCATCATCTAAAAAATGGCTCTTACAACAAATCATATTAGTTTCTTATTATGACTTATAATATAACAATGATTTGCATTTTGCAATTTATCTCTTCAATCAGTTCCTATAGAGATTCTCAACTTATTTTTTTAAACCCATAATTTCCCAGTGCCATCTCTTACGATCACCAACTGCCTCCGACCAGTCTGGGCAGAACGAATCAATATCATATCAATATCAAGCTAATTTAATCACAAGAAAACTTTATAGGATTTATTTTATGCAGAGTAACATACAACAACACACAACGTAACCATTTTGGACCCAAAACTTTAAAAATAAACATTTCTGAATATAGAATTATTATTTTCATAGAGAATCTTTTATTTAGAAAGTTTATATTAGTAGGTACTAGGTAAATAGGTAATTACCTATTACGTTTTCAGTATTGCAATGAGAACCAGCCGGCCGAGCACTGTGCCGGTATCAAGATCGGCGGCGCTTTGATGTGGCCGGCGTGATAAGCTGCCGCCATTTGCGGACTGTTACTGCCTCGTCTGCCCACGCGTGGCATCGCACGTATTACAACGATTTTTGGGAGATCTAACGACACGAACTTCGTATTAAGATGTTTGATAATAATAACCATCTTTGTTGACTCATGTCATGATGTCTCGACATTTTGGCAAATTTAGTGGAACTCTAACTTTTTATTGATAAAACATGGCACTACATGCTAGAAAAATAGTGGACGCACTAACCTTTATAAGGATATAAAAAGTGCTATCATCATCATCATCATCAGCTCATTTATGTCCCCACTGCTGGGGCACGAGCCTTCCCTATGGATGGATAGGGAGAACGGGCCATGAACCACCACGCGGGCCGAGTGCGGATTGGTGGTTGTTAACGACTGCTAATGCAGCCGGGACCTACGGCTTAACGTGCCTTCCGAAGCACGGAGGAGCTCGAGATGATAAATTTTTGGTCACCCATCCGATGACCGGCCTTTGCGAAAGTTGCTTAACCTCAGCGATCGCAGACCGGGCGCGTTAACCAATGCGCCATCGAGCTCCTCGAAAAAAAAAAGTGCTAGTGTTTACTTAATTTTCTAAAATGTAGAGTTGTATTTTAACAAAGGTTTTCTTTCATACTTCATTAATTTTGACTTTGGACTTTTTTGTAATTTTCTAATTAAATTTTCAACAAAGCTAATGAAAGCTTTAGAGAAACCAAAGCCTGTACTTAGTTAATTTAAACTCTATTTGATTTTTTTCGTAAGTTGTCAACATTTACTAAAATACGAGTAGGTACAACAAAACATGCAATTCGTCTGCCATTCTTATTATTTCCATCGTTTTCTCATGGGAAACTTTTGGTACAACATAAAAGAGTTTCGCACGAGATTTGTTCAATGATACCAACCCCAAAATCGTATCAACAATACAAACGGTAGCAAGTCCCCTTCATTACACGCGCTATACAAACCCAATATCAGTTTCACAACTCATAAAGCTGAGATATATACATATAATAAATCTGCTATCCCACGGAGGGCGGTCGCTGTGAATTAACCCCTCTTAGATTGAAAAAACCAAAGTGTTAACATTTCAAATTCTATTTTGGTGCCCCTATGGTTATTATTATTGACACTGTGCCGATATTTTTAGTAACCATGAAGTAATTTGCATCTACAGATCGTAAAAGAAGTGTACAAAAAATGTAGAGACAGCAAAAATTGTTTATTGTCACCATTGTTTGTCAATATTGCAAAATTAGCGTTTGATAAATTGTATAAGCGATTTCAAACTTTTATTTCGTGTAAATTATAATTTTAACCAACGCATAGGTTAACTAACCATAGGCAGTCTGATTTTAATATTTCTGTGGAATAAATTTCAATGTACTCGTAAGTAAAAAAAAATGAATCTTACCACGTCCTCTGCTTCCTTCTGGTCCTTATGGCCCATTAAGTTCGGCATGGCGGTCCAGTTGTAGCCCAGGTCATGGCACAGAGGCAGCTTGATCCTCTCGCATTTGCCACCTTCAGCCTCCTCCTGCTCAGCGGCCACCAGCCAAGCACTAAACAGCACCAGTAAAATAATCCGAGCCATTGCAATGGGTCACAGTAACTAAACACAACTACTGTATGTCATAATAAACAATTCAGTCACTAAATCACTGTTTGTAAACACTGAAGAATCGTAAACATATTTAACAAAGTTTTGATAATGAGAAGCGCACGTCTACACTCGACGAACACCCGGAGCGGACTGATTCGAATTTCGAACGCGGCGCGGCAGCTCAAAGGCAAAGAAATGAAACCGGTCGGCCGGCCGGCCGGTGCATTCAGAATCAGAAACATGCATATGTTTCGATAAAAGGTCTGAACGCATGAACAGGGCATTAAGAAGAAAAAAAGGAAAAGGGCCTAATTCGTGTACGGCTCACTGCAATCAGTGGGAGCAATTTTAACTGTCCCTCTCTCGACGCCGTATGAGTGAAAGGGATGTGAGAGACAATGAACAACGTATAAAATTAAGTGTATCTGCCGATGGGGATGGATTTTATTTTACAAAATTGCTGCAATAAAAGTGTTGGGTAATTGAGAGGTCGTAAGTTTTATTACATAGTTTTAGTATTAAAATTACTACGGAGTACGTCGTAATGATTGCATAGAGACGATGCTGTTGCTGCTTTTAAATCATAAACTGTAGTTTCTTTATCGGCTCATCCGTGTCAATATCAAAGATGAAATGTGTTTTAGTAATGGTTTCGCGCATTAATCGGTTAGCAGCACATAAGAAAGATGATTTATGTAGAAATGAAAAATAATGTCCGCAAAGGTTTAACTTAATCCATTGTTTAGTTTCTTAGTAATTATAGTTATGAATGTTGCGAACAGGTTTTGCTTTCTCGCAGCAATTACTTCTCTTTTACTTTGTACGCTGCGTGTGATGTAGAGTCAGTAGTGCCATTTACTAGTATTTTATAACTTTATAATTTTAAGGTTATATAAATATATTTTTGTACATTTTATATTTTTGTGTAGAAACATCCCTTTAACATAGCTATGTTTTAAAGCGAGCTCAAATTATAGAGCATGAAGACATATTAATAGCCGAATTGTAGCTACAATTATAGGTTTGTTACATTTGCCATTTCAAGCGATACTACGAGTAACAGGTGAGCCGGTGAGCCTCTTCATTGAATCAAAAGTTTTTGTCTATTCTGATCAAAGACGCATTATTTAAACTTTGTCGTTGCTCTGTAAAACTCTACATATTTTCAAGTGTTACGTTCTGTCTCTTTATAAAGTTATTAGTAACTCTTAATTCTCTATTTAACTAGGTACTTACTTACCCCCATATTCATAAAAACTTTTTAAGCATAATTTAGTTAATCATTGTTTTGTCTCTTTTTCTCAAATTCAAAATGACATTTGGGTGACGTTGACAAAACAATATTTAACTAAGTAATGCCTAAATTGTTTTTATGAATAAGGGGGTTAATTTGTAAATATACAAGTTAGCAGATACTAATATATGTACTTCACTTGTTTATTATTACCGTGTCTTCTGCGATATTATCATATTACCCACATTTAGGCGCAACAAAGATACATGAGAGAGATAGCTGCCAGGCTTTTCCGCCTCTTTTATCTTTCGGCCGGGCAGCCCAAGTAGAATACACAATTAGGTCCCTTCATTACATCACTTCAGTAACACCTTTGATACCACAACATCTCACAAGGAAATACCAACTGTGACTATAAACAAATACAGACGAAAATGGAAAGTGGAATAAGGGTCTTTCTGTTTGATATAACTTGAGCTGTAAGTGTAAGGAAATGTGTTTGATGCTGAAAGAGCTGGCTAGGTCAGGTAACGCCGGCGGGTGGGTTTGAATAGCTGCATTGTGCGAGCGGGATGGAGCGAACGCGTCAAAGGCGCCGCCTGCACGGAGCGCGTACGCGGCCGGACGCCAGCGGAATGCCTAATTAAGGACGCATGCGCGGACTGCGGGGTGGAGCGGATGGCCCAAGAGTGGGCAGCTAGCGAGTCCTAAACTAACTCGGTCACGCTGTAAAGGACATAAGCAGCAAATATAACAACTTCCTTCTTAAAAATTCTCTTCGACAAAATTTTTTTCAAGAACTTTGGTATTGACAAAAAAAAATTAAACGTGAATTATAGGTAGGAAAACTACAATGTACAACGCAAAAACAGTTTTTTTTGTATATTTAAAATTCAAAATTCAAAATTCAGAATTCAAAATCATTTATTCAGTTTAGGCTACAAGTAGCTCTTGTAAATGTCACTATGCCATCGGTAAGTCTACTCTGGGCGGCAGATCTTGTACTGAGAAGAACCGGCAAGAAGCTTTTTTTTTCCTTACAACGTCAAACATATTGGAAAATGCCCTATCACATATAAAACATCTGGTTCGAAGGACCATTCACATTTAAAATTCAGTTACTAATTCCGTTATATTGGAGATAATAGTACTGTTACATAAAAACGTTACTCCCTTACACCTGGGCCAAAGAGAAGTACATAGGGGCCGGAATCGTAATTAAAACGTCAGATATGGAGGCGCGCGCGCAGGACGATCGATGGCACATGCAAATACCGCGATTGTTCCGCGGTTCTATCGCTGAATGTTAATTCATGCCGCTCTCAACATTAATAGCGTCACCGAAGATGCTCTTGACATTACAATGACTCCGGCCATATTTGAAAATGTACATCGGAATGATCTGCGATCATTATCGGCGTGTATTTGCAATTCATGATGCCGTCTCTGCACTTCAACATTTGTATTTGTTTTTCCAAACTGGCGGTGTCGATGCAGGAATATTTATTTATTCCTTGCAATTTGTCGCAACTAGTTTCGATAGAATATATTTTTAAAAATTGCCTAAAATGCACATAAAAACACAGTCTCAAAATAAGTATTTCTTTATAACAATGTAAACAAGTTTATCTCAGCATTATTTCAGTATTCTACAAACTACTGATCAATTCTGATGAATCTTTCAACGCTTAAGAATTTAATGTAAATAAGAATCGAATGTTGTATATAGTTAAATAATAAATAAAAAAAATAAAAAATAAACTTTCCTACACTCACACCAATTATCTAGCCCAAGAGAAGCTTCGTTATGGAACTCGTTAAATGGTTACTAGACAACGGATAAACATACTTAAAATACATAAATACATACTTATTATACGTAGAAAAACACCCAGACCCGAGACAATTTCGAAAAACAATAATTTCTAAATTGACCCGACCGGGGATCGAACCCGGGACCTCAGAGATGGCGACACCATGAAAACCGGTGTGCAAGCCACTCGACCAAGGAGGTCGTCACCTAGAAGTTAAGAATAATATTTGAAATAAGAATCTTCAGTTGAATGAATACGATAAATCTTGACCATACTATTATTAACCACGTTATCGAATAGCCCATCTCTCCATATTTTTCCCCGGCGACTGACAACGCAGCTCAAGAAAGACTATTACCAAGTAATCCGCTATCATTAGCGATCGAAAAGCTGCGCAGGAGTGTGGTAATTACGGCGCGTCTTGGGTCGTAGACACAATTAAATGAATTCGCCAGCAGCGGCCGGCAAAAACGTTCAGCGATGTACGGTAGCCATGCATTAGGCGAGCGGATAAATTGAAATTATACACTTTATAAGGATTCACTTGCGTTTATCTTACATACAATTTATCCTGCCGTTTTGAACACTTTGTAGAGTCCGTAGGTATTTGCAAATTATTTGGATAACAATAAATAATTATGTAAATAAACTTTGTTAGAAAATCTTTTGTCTGCAATCGATAACTTTCACTTTTAAATTTATTGTGAGCTGAATGGGAAGGGTTTATCATACGAATCCCAATATGCTAGGTTTGGAATCAATACATTGAACTTTTTTATGTATAAGTAAAAGGATGTGGTCTTAAATACATAGGAAAAAATCGTCAACCCAAACCAAAAGTTGTATTTATGGAATTGTGTGTAGGTAAACATAATTTATCTAAACGCGAAAAAATCTACTTATAAGTGTTTTAATTTCTATTAGAATAGTTCGTGTAAACTTTCGGAAACAATAAGAGCAGATATTTTTTTCACAAAAATGCAATTAAATAATATTTGGTGTAGATTTCCGCGAAGTGACGCCTAATTCCATTAATTGGATGTATTTTGTCCACCTAATACTGTACCCAAAATTTGATGTGAATATTGAACGAGATTATCCTCTTTGAATTTAAATCGAAAGCATAACACACCCTAATTACTATATTACTGCTATTAGATCATAAATTATATTTAGAAACATGAAGTAATATTACCTTCAAGTGCAAAGACATCGTGATCAACTTTTTGTCCCGAACAATAATCATTAATATCTCTGTAGTAATCATTAATCAAGGCAGTGATAAAGTTCTCCCACAGCTACATATAGTTTCTCAATATGTATAACTGTATAATTGTTAAATGGAATATTAATAATAATATGGAACATTTGTGGTTTACGTGTTAAAGGTCGACGAGTTCGATGACGCAGTGGTTAACGCGCCCGGTCTGCGATTGCTGTGGTTAAACAACTTTTGCAAAGGCCGCTCATCGGATGGGTGACAAAAATTTTCCATCTCGAGCTCCTCCGTGCTTCATAAGGCACGTAAAGTCGTTGATTCCGGCTGCATTTGCAGTCGTCAACAACCACCAATCCGCACTGGGCCCGCGTGGTGGTTTATGGCCCATTCTCCCTATCCATCCATAGGGAAGGCTCGTGCCTTAGCAGTGAAGATGATGTGTTTCATGTAAGGTTGGCCATACACGGGCAGCTTGAACAAGCTGCGACTACGTATTGAAAACTACATGCAGTCCTCTGTTTAAAAACATACATATGTTTGTTAAAAGCCGAATAAATGTATTTTTCTTTCGCTTACGTAGTAGAACCAGAGTTCGACACAGTTTTCGTCGCCAAAAAAGACACACATTTTCATTGAATATTAATTACGGTATGACAGCCCTAGCTGTTTCCTAAAACAAGTGGTCTGTATTCCATTGTAGCTAAAGACTAAAATCAGTTGGAACCTATTTTAAAAAATTAAAAGAATAAAAAAAACGATTATTGGTTCTTGTCCAACACTGGTACACACGCGTGCACATCAGACAACCACCAACTGTCATATTTCCTCAATAGACTTTAAACTTTATACGATGTCATTTGGTTGACTAGCGGCCGCCCGCAGTTTCACCCGCGTGGTTCCCGTTCCCGTGGAAATATCGGGATAAAAGTATCCTATGTGTTAATCCAGGTTATAAACTATTTGAATGCTGAATTTCATCAAAATCCATCCATCCGTTGCAGCGTTAAAAAGCAACATACACACAAACTTTCGCATTTATATACAGTGTGATTATTTGTTGAAGAAATTTGACAGTTTTGAATAGGTTGAAGTGCTGGCATCTTCTGTACAAGCCCACTGGTTTCTTGCCGGCTATCTCGATAGAAGGTTGTCGAACCGATGCGATAGAAGCAGAATTACGACTATAAAATTTAATGTTGCTAAAATTGTGACGACCGTTATTAAAAAAAAGAGTAAAAGAAATTTTAAGGTTAAACGGTTTAATTGAAAATAAAGATTTAAAGAAATGATGTGACAATGTACTAAAAGCTAAAAAATAAGTCGGTAGGTCCTAGGTACCAGTCGTCACACCACTCTCCTCATCAACCTAGGGCATTGATCAGACAAAAAAATAAGATCGTTGGGCGCACGTAACCTGCGCAAATATGTAAATAGCATTTTTATTATGATATAGCGGTTGACTTGATAGAAATTTCATACGCCCAATTATTATAAATTATAATAAATTATTATAAATTATTCCTAAAAGTCTTTGTTATCATTAACAAAGACTTTTAGGCTTTTCCCTAGCACAGCAGTGACACATATAAAGACGGTTGATGATGAAACACCATAAGTATGTATTCGTATTTTCTACTTTCAGCTGTGGGCATGGTCACCATTCCCTATATTTGTTGGTGCAATTTGAGCAGAATGCCGGCGGCGGCAGTGGAATGCCACAAAAACTATGACGGACGCTCCTCGCCGCGGCTGCCAGGGGAAACGTGAAAATTTCACTGGCTCCCCCTGTCTCCCACGGTTGTATTTTGAACGCATTGTAACAAACGATCGCTCGGTCTCTCGGATGACACGATTTTATTAAAGTTTGTATAGTGCTCATTCTTGTAATTTCACATATCTACGAGTATAACCTCTGGTGAGAGGAATCAAATTTTTTGTCACTTTTATAATGCTTGTTCGAAAACAGTCCCGTGATGCAGAAAATGCCGTCTGAGCCAACCGGCAAACTCTCTTCAAAATAAATGTTTGAAAACAATGTTCTCGATACCTACTTACATTGTAGTTTTTTAAGCAATTTTGGGCAGTTGTTGTCTATGTAGATAATTTAGTTTTTGCTGCTATTTTTGTAACGTGCCAAAATAAAGAAAAAAAAAATATTACGAGATATACTGAAGTTGAATAGTTAATTTGTTGTCCTTGAGATATGTGTGGAAAAGAGTCCTTCTATGATTATAGGAATGCATTTTCCAATATTATTACTCTGTAAAACCATAGAGAAAGAAACACGCTTGCTGAATTTCTTGCTGGTTGTTAGGTTGACTAGCTCTCTAGGAAGACGAACCAAGACGACTTCTGTCGCGACGACGTAGACGTCGTACTTGTAGCGGTCAATAATTAATGTAAAATGAGAGTTTTTTAATGTTGATAAGTAGGTAGTAACATTAAAATGTTATTAAAATATACTAAAAAAAAAAGAAATGCGGTACGAAGTCCGCCGGGTAAGCTAGTACCCTATACATTTAAATTTCGAATAACAAAATCTGAACAAAACATTGGATAGCATCAACAACTTCATTTGACTGTGAACCTTGAAACTTAAACATAAAGATTAATTAAGGTTGCCAAAATATTTGTACTTAATATTTACTGTCGTCGTCACAAACTTCATAGTGGCCGCCTCGTGGCCAAGTCGCGTATTTTCAAGCGTTCATCGGGAATCTAGTACGTAGTTGATCGTAGCCCAGCAAGCATAAATTACGCAAACTGTGTTTAAAAGAAAACATTGACATTGCAACCACTCGGTCGCTATTTCCCACCATCTGAATGATGTTTAATTTTCTCATGCCGATCACTATGCACGAGTATCACCACATGCGCTGCGCACTATCCATCAATCTTCGTATGAATCGTACGAAAATATTATTATTGAAAAGACTTAATTACATTTTGTTAGATAGCCGTATATTCGATTGTATTTCCCACTAGCTGGCCCGGCGAACTTCGTACCGCTTTGACAGTTTCCATCATTGTGTTAAATATTTATCAATGGTTTCCATGACAACAAAACAAACAAATCATGTTGTATTGGAAAATTAAATTGTCGTTTTTAGTATTTTATTTAAGATTTTTTGTTAAATAAAGCCTATGTTACTCAGCGCTAATGTAGCATTCTCATTAGAATGCTACATTAATTAATTAATTCACCATTGTGAAACATTTTTTTAAATCGGTCCAGTACTTTTTGAGTTTATTCGTTGCAAACATACATACATACATACATACATACAAAAATACAAAGGTTTCCTCTTTATAATATTAGTATAGATTTACTTTCGACATGTGGTTACTATTGTCTAATGATATAATTTGCTAATTTCACTGAATTTTTTTACGAGTTTATGAATTTTACGGCTAAGCACAGTGCCTTGATCTCACCTGATGTTGAGTGCTGATAAGGCCAATGATGGAAGCGCACTTCACCCGGGATCCTCAACTGCACTGGCTATCTTATCTCTAGCTGCCGGAACACAACAATTCTAAAAACATTGATGTTATGACGACATATTTAGATAAGATGGTGGTAGCTAGCCAGGCGGACAAACAAGCCCTACCACCAACCAAACCAAGTACCCTGGACCTCGGGCCCTAAACCGGTGGTCTTAACCACTAGACCAAAGAGGCGGTTTTATTTTTCGAAGGCAAAGTTTTCGAGCAACATCGGGGATTACCAGCGATTTATGTGGGACTCTCTCTACCACACCCTTACCAACTCCTCAGAGATTGAAGAGGTACCAGGTATCAACTAATGACGACAGTAAAATCCCATTCTCTGCCACGAGCCCTGCTCGAAACTACGAAAAGCTAGTACCAAACCCTACAGATACTAGATTTCCGAGTCTGATCACAAAAGGTTAAAGAATCATCAGTTACTCCAGTTACTGCGTGCTTAAATTTCATAAAATACATGAATATGCTTTTTGCAAATTTAGCTGTTTTATTGAATTGTTTATTAACCCCCATATTCATAAAAACTATTTAAGGCGAAGGGTAAGGCACACTAGCACCGCTAATGGATTTAATTAGATAACTGCTAAACTGGAATTTTTTTAAAACATTGCGGACCTTCCGACACTAGGCAAATATCTATTATTTATTAATTGTGCACTACTTTTAGGTTTGTTTTTGTATTCATTCGCTAATACCAAAAGTGGCCATTGTTTGTGAATAAATGCGATAGCCCGTTTTGTGAATAAATCACGCAACAAAAAGTAGTGCACAATTATTAAATAAATACGATGGTGTGTATATGCTTTCCTGTTATCTGACGGTACGCAATGTTTAAAAAAAGATCAGGTCCGTTAGTAATTGTCAAATTATCAATTGGTGGCGCTAGTGTGCCTTACCCTTCGCCTTAAGCATTATTTAGTTAAATATTGTTTTGTCAACGTCACACAAATGTAATTTTGAATTTGAGAAAAAGAGACAAAACCACGATTAACTAGATTATGCTTAAATAGTTTTTATGAATATGGGGGTTAGTGCCGAAATGTTGTAGCTGGGTGTACAACATGTCGTTTAGACAATTTAACACTTAATTACAAACCACAGTATACGGAAGAAAAAAAGAAGTTCCCGTGATACTTTGCCTCAGGCGTCACGCTGCGCGCGGGGTGTTAATGTGCCTCCCTGTGGCGCCCCGGCACAAAATATGGAGACCCAGAAGGTAAGCTTATTACATACCGCACTCTAGCAACTCACACATAGACCCTTGCACAGACACAGTTCTCGGAACAGCTCGGAACAGTCCCGGCTGTTGTTAACAACCACCAATCCGCGTGGAAAATAATTAGTTACCAATAAAAGTTGTCATTGGCAAAATACATCTCAACCACAAGAGAGGTGAAAACCACTTTAAAAAAAAATACTGATATCTCGTAAAAACAACATTACAGTCCCAGCATATAAAAAGGAGCTGATGATGATGATGAGAGTTTGTCTACGTGTGCGTTGCTCGTGGGCGTTTGTACGAAGCTTACATTCTGCAGTCTCCTTATTTTGTAGCCTCGGCGTCTATTCTATGGAGTCGTCTTGAGATTGCTGGCGGTAATTCACATTACCAACAAGTTGTAGAGCAGCAAGTAAGGACGTCATGGTGCGGGTAGAACGCAAAAAGTCTTGGTCCAATCTTCTTTGCCTATATTCCGTTATTCTATAGACGTGAACGCAATCTTAACAAACGTTTACTGGCTTTCTTTTCTGGACGCATATATTGTATTAACAGCTCATGAATAACCCTTTGACACGTTGGCTGCCTCAAAACAAGAAATAATAGAAATTCAATTGAGGTAAGATAACAGTCTCTTCCTATTTAAAAAATCTGGTGAAGTGCGCTAGGTACTTATCCGTAAGTGACTGTCCTTGATTGCAAAGTCAAGCTCCTTTCAGTAGTGAGCTCCAAGAAAATCCTCAACTTGATCTGTTAGGAAATTTTGTACCAACGTCGAAAATAAGTTGAACGCCATTTAACCTGTCATCTGCCGCGAGCACTGATCAGTGCCATAAACAATTAAAATTCTATTGTGTCTGTATTCACGGTAGATGACAGGTTAAGCTCATGGTTATATATAATTTTACGCAAATTTTGTTGCGAACAAATTCCTATTTGATAAAAGAGCCAAGATAGCATAGTTGGTAGTGCACCTGACCCAGCATGTCATGGGGTGCGGGTTCGAATCCCGTTCGATGAGTTTTTTAACACTTTTTCTTTTTTCAAATTGTATTTTCGTTTAAATTAAAATGAACTGTATAACATTTGATCTTAATTCTTATTTAATTTTAAATATAATTGAGGAGTTCATGTTTAGTATCATTCGTGTCCAATCCACGGATCCTCTGGTCCGGCGCCCAAAATCTTAGCTCCCGTTGTCTTGGCCTCTTTAAATGGGGCCACGTGACCGGCGCCTGCGCCTGCGCTGACGACGCGACGAACTGTTACATATTCATCACGGCTCCCACTGTCAACGATGATGCGGCACATGCGTTGTTGGGACACACTTAGAATTATATGTTTTTGAGGACCTACGCACAGGAGCTTGGGAGACACAAAGTATTATTTTGGGACCACCCGATGGTGACTATTCCTTAACTTTCCTTGAACGACATCAGAATGCCTCATGCCAGTTTTTTTGTCATTAATGATGATACCGAAGACAGCGACGGCGACGAGTCAGCCAGATACCTAAGCTTTTGCACACTGTCAATCAGAGAAAAGTTGCATATCTGGGCCATGTACTTAGGCATGACAGATGAGAACTTTTGCAACATATCATGATGGGAAATGTGGTCGCAGAAAGTCGTGTTTGCGGAACATTGGGGGGTAGACGGGAATAGCGAGTGTAACTGAACTTTTACGCCTTGCCAAGGACCGGACCAAGTATGCAGAGCTGACTGCCAACCTTCACTAGTTGGAGAGGCACTCTAAGACGAAGAAGACCGAAGGCGAAAATATAGAAGTTTGGCAAGTTAAAGTCCATACATATTCTCGTTTTCGTCGTTCACTTGATCGAATGGCAAATAAGAGTCGCATTAGGAAACCCTATAGTCTAGTAGGCCACAGATCGGTCCCACGCGATTTAATTTAATAACTTCTCAATGTGGTAACGCTTGGCCCTTTACCTATCTTACTTGATGATAAGTGACGATAAGGCCGGAGGTGGAAGCGCACTTCAAGGCCTTGCATCTGCTTTTTTATATCGTTCAAAATCGTCATCTTTCAAATTTTGGGTAACGTGCTGAGGTATAGCCGATCTCCCCATGTGTCATTGTTTACGTCATGTCATGTGTTTACCGACTGATAATAATTAAGTGACATCAATATTGGCGAGATGGGTCGGTTGTATAACCAAGACCGTGGGTTGCACGTGGCCTAGACTAGCGTAAGATCTAGGCGAATGGCATGAGCAAAGAGAGGTCTATGCCCAGCAGTAGGTCGAGAGGGGCTGATGATGATGATGATGGTGATGATGACGATGATCACATACACACCCTCACCCCCACACACGCACACACACACACACACACACACACACACACACATCCACACACACACAAGAATCAGCTGCGCGGGGATCGCTACCGTCGCCTCAATAGTAGATAAGGAAACCGGCTCGGGAGCGCTGGCGCCGGCGCACAGCTGATCGTCGCTCTGCACTCGTCACACACGCGCGCACGCACGTGCACACATAATATGTATGCACACACAGTTTTAATTGTAATTAATTAACCATAGATAAAATAGTTTATTTATAACTGTACCTAGTTAAGTACTCTTTGTATCTTAACCTAGTTTATTGTATCTTGGGAAGAGCAGAACCTCCCACTACAAGCTTGGTCACATGTTTCCTGGGTTGGTTCTGGCCATTGCATATATTTTTATCTAATATTAATGAAATAAACTATTTTCATTTTTCATTTTCATTTTCATGATGATGACATTAATATTTAACCCATTGCCAAACTCAATCTGTGCATCCATCAACAAGAACACAGAGCCACACATAGTTGCAATGCGGATTGTCGCGCGTGTTTCATTGTTTCTATGTAAAGCGACACGAACGTATTGTGGGACACAATGACCCTTTGTGGGGTGGCGATGGCGGACGGCGCAGGCTGGTGCGAGATTCGTCAAGGTGGTAAAACGTTTAGAATGCCAAGAATTATCGGCGGAACAGTGTGAACTGACCTGGGGACTGTCGGTGTGTGGGAGTTACCGACGGTCACGCGTTTTCTACAAAGTAAGCTTTATTAAGTATTATTAAGTAACTATATTAAGCTGCAATCAATTTTGTACAAGATAAAGGATCCCAAACAAAAAGGCATCTCGAAAGTGGTTCTACATTTAAATTTCGAATAACAAAATCTAAAAAAACATTGCACAGCATCAACAACTTCAGCTTACTGTGAACCTTAACTCTTAAATATAAAGATTAAATTAAGGTTGCAAAATATTTGTACGTCATCGCCACAAACGTCATTGTGGCTCAGTCGCGTACCGTTTTTCAAGCGTACATTATTGATCGAAAATATTAAGCTGTCTTTTTATTGTGCATTAACACAGTTATAAGTTATTAATGGTACTAAAATTATATTTACATTTATTATTGTTTAATATCACAAATATCAAATTGTTAATTTTACTAATACTAGCTTAAGATTGATTCTAAGATCTAATCTAAGATTGTTTCTAACACTATTATGGAATCTGCCCGAAATAAATGAAGTATTATTATTGAGTGTGTTTTTTTTCTCAGCTAGAATCCGGTTTTCTCTATTATTACGGGTATATAGGGTGTGGTGTGTTATTATTATTTTTTTTTACTCCTTTATTTATTTTCTTTCTTAAAACTAGATTTTTACAATATCTATACTAATATTATAAAGCTGAAGAGTTTGTTTGTTTGTTTGTTTGTTTGTTTGAACTACTGGTTCGAATTGAAAAATTCTTTTTGTGTTGAATAGTCCATTTATTGAGGAAGGCTATAGGCTATATTACATTACGCTATGATTAATAGGAGTGGAACATTCATAAATAACGCGGGTGAAACCGCAGGGCACAGCTAGTTTTAATATAAAACAATAAAACATTATAAAAACCTACTTCTAATTATTATTATTACTAAGTATAAACCAAATATTTAACCTACACTGCACTCTTTTAAAAAGTTGCGTAGAAAATTATAGTTTAGAATGAATGAAAAATAATCATATTCATGACATAACATCACATGTTTATTGATGGGACATCACAATAAAGAAAATGCCTGGTTTTATTGCATGTGTCAGTTTCTGGTTAAAGGCTTTTCTGTCATAAAGTTGCATGCGGACGGAGTATCATTTTCCATTCCACCCTTGATTGCTTGTGTAGCGGAAGAGTGTTAACATATGATACGGTGCGGGCTATTCAGTTTTACGACGCTTAAAATAACCTGAAGAAGTTATTTGAAGGCATAAACATAAATAATTCACTTCCAGACTTTATTTGTATAGGCATAAATGTATTATGTATTACTCTGAACAATGTAATATTTGCTTTGAACGTAACTTTTTCGACGTCCTATTTTTTTCAACACAATCAAAATTTTTGAAGACACCGAAGTAATAATTTTTGTTAACGCAATTTAGTGGGCATTTATCTGTTTTGTCATTGTTTTTTTTTGGTACATTTCTTGTAGGTACGTATTTGAATATGTCTGGTAATCATTTAAATATCAAAATGTTCTAAACAAAAGGCTTATTGACTATAATTTATGTCAGAAAACTGTTATTTTTTTCAAATGCTTAGCGTGTTATAGTGACTCTCATCATCAAATATGCATAGGCATCTTTACTAATAGCCCTACAATCTTCAACTCAAATTCAATGAAAATAAAACTTCAATGCGGTAGGTATAAATGGACGTGCTAATAAAAAACCTGAGCTTGAGCCGGCAGTTGGTTCACACTCAATATAGCTGTGAAATATCACATCAAAGCATCAAATTGAACGTAAGTATATTTTAAAACTAATTTCGAAAGCCAATCAAATAAGGTCGCAATTCCTCTAAAGCGGACGCATCAAACGGGTAATAAACCTTTAACATGACAACACAAAATTAGGAGTATTAAAACAACATGTGGGAGACAATGGGGCGGCGCGCACAAAGGGAGCGGCGCCTTTGATGTCGGCGGTCGTTCGGTTAATTTTACATCGGTCCGGTGCACACTTGAACGCAGGTCTCAGCCGCTCGACGAGTTAGTGTGAAGGGTTTTAACGTTGCACAATCGTAAAGTTGAGATAACAATAGTTGTGACTAATAAAAATATTCAATAGAGGCATAAAGGCGGCGAAATAGGGTTAAGCTTCTAAAATACCTTCAATAGATTTTACAATGTAATGTTAAGAAGGTTATTAAGCTCAGTTTTTTAAATAGTAATTCGTTTTATTGTTTCCTTTCTATCAGCATAATATGTAGGCCACCTTGTTTGCCATTTAAAGCCGACATCATAGAGCACTAACCAGTCATTATTACTAGTACACGGTACGTCATCAATTCCGTTACTTATTATTTATGTTTCTCACCGTTTATTTAAACTTTCCCTGAACTTCCACAAATACAAAAATGTTCAAAATGATTTTTAAAGCAAATTTTGTTGCGAACAAATTACAAAAACACAAATGTTGAAAAAATTTCCACGAGCAGGATTTGAACCTGCACCCTTCTGACATTCCGGGTCAGGTGCTCTTCCAATTGAATTTGCTTTAAAAATAATTTTGAACATTTTATAAAATAGCTTGCTTATTTCTTAACTGATCTTTAATATTTGTAAAAATATTATGATCGGATGTTAATGACGGTAGTTGTTGACATTGAATGGGCGCCTTTGGCTTACAAAGTAAAAAGTGTTGAGTAATTTCGGCGGGCTGGTTAGAACCACGATAGCTCAATTGGAAGAGCACCTGACCCGGAATGTCAGAAGGGTGCAGGTTCAAATCCTGCTCGTGGAAATTTTTTCAACATTTGTGTTTTTTTTTTTCCACAAATACTTCAAAATCAAAATTAGCCAAATCGGTCTAGCCATTCTCGTGTTTTAGCGAGACAAACGAAGCAATTGATTTTTATATATATAGATTAATGTAAACTAAATTTATTCAACGCTTTTCCAAATTGTATATTTAATTGCTTTTGTATTTTTCTTTCTTTTTCTTTCTTTTCTTTTTAATACTTTAGGTTCCATTATTAATATGTGTAAAACTAGTATTATTTCTTTAAAGTTATTTTTGTGTGCATGCTGTGCTCACAGTAAGAAGGGCATACAATACAGCCACCGCTCACTATTCATAATGTTGTTCTTTTACATAATTTAATTACTGTGTATACCAGTTTGTAAACCTAACAAAAAAAAACTAAAAAAAGTGTTGCAGTAGTTTAGCGCGCGCAGTGTAGCCCCGTCTTTGTTCCGCTGGTGCGCGGTCGGTTCCCGGCGGCGGACCGAGGAAACTATCAATTGAACACAAACACTCCTTCCTCTGTGTGATCAACAGAATTATACCCCTCGCTGAATTATGAGCGTAAAGCATACATTAATCGTGGGGCAGGCTTGGCGATGGTGTTTCGAAATTTATGACGACGATACTTTATTTAGGTATTTATTGCTAGCTTTTGCCCGCGACTTCGTTCGCGAGGTTTACTCTATCCCACAAGAACCTGTTACCGGGATAGAGAAAGAAAGAAAGCAGGAAAGAACAAATATGTTGATAAATATGTTGATGATAGGGCTTCGCAATGCTGATGTTGACGATAGGGCTTCGCAACCAACTGTCCAGAACTGCTTTGTTCGTTTCGCAATTTTTGTTAATTTCTGCGGAGAATTAAAATTTTGTCAACGATCGATGTCTCGTTTTCGTTAACGTGATCGAATGGCGAATGAAGCAGTGGTTAACGCCCCGGACTGCGATTGCTCACGTTAAGCAACTTTCACAAAGGCCGGTCATCGGATGGGTGACCAAAAATGTATCATTTCGAGCTCCTCCGAGCTTCGGAAGGCACGTCGCAGCCGTTGGTCATAGCTGCATTAGTAGTCGTTAACAATCACCGCACCGCACTGGGCCCGCGTGGTGGTTTATGGCCCGTTCTCCATATTCATCTATAGGGACCAGCAGTGGGGACATTATGAGCTGGTAATGATGATGATGGCCCAGGAGGCGCTCGAACGTCAAAAAAGAACTTCCACTAGGCATTAAGAACTCGCACTGTATATTTGTGTAACAAGAACAATAAAAAACTTACCTATAAGCTATCTTGCTGCAGATAAGATCTTTCACGGCAAATCGGCTTCTTTGTATAGCTTTACTTATGGTCGGCATTGTTGCGTTTGTGAATGATTCTTTATTCGTCTTTTGTTCGGCAAAACGTCCGTAATTTCCTTGAACATCTATGTAGGTAACAAATGCTCCCGATTTTCTAATGAAATCCCTCTGGTGGTATCTTTTAAAAGGTAATTGTTTTGTGTGCATTGTTTTGCATTCTTACTTACTTTCTATGCGATAAGTAATTTTGTTTTTACAATTAGGTATAAGTATTAAAAAAACCATGAAGCGTTTAATGGATTTACGTATTATTATAATCTATATACTAATATTATAAAGAGGAAATCTTTGTATTTTTGTATGTATGTATGTTTGCAACGAATAAACTCAAAAACTACGGGACCGATTTAAAAAATTCTTTCACCATTAGAATGCTACATTAGCGCTGAGTAACATAGGCTATATTAAAAAAAAAATACTAAAAACGACAATTTAATTTTCCAATACAAAATGATTTGTTTGTTTTGTTGTCATGGAAACCATTGATATATATTAAACTCAATGATGGTAACTGTCAATGCGGAACGAAGTCCGCCGGGTCCTTTCGACGCATAATGCCAAAAACGCAAAACGCCACTTTGTCGTTTTGGTCAGCTATATTATATAAAAATGTAACTAGAGTTTAGAGATAGGACAAGGTACTTTTTGCAATTTTATCGAAAACAAATAAAACAGAAACTGTGTGTTTATTTTATTTGTTTTTTTTTACAAGCTGGCCTCGAATCCACATTTTTTGGCAATCCAGACTAAGTGCCCTACCATCAGGCTACTGCAAGGGTATCCGATTTGTGCAAATTTTGTCATCATCATTATGCACAGTCTAACTTGGCCAAAACTAGCCGTATTCGACTTTTATGAAGAAACTGGACCTTTTGACCAATTTTTATTTATTTATTAGCCACACATAACAGAGTTACAACAGAAAATACAATTAAACAAACAAGGACACAGCAACATTGGTATACTGTAACTATACGGGCATGTGCAGACAACATGTAAAGCAATTCCACAATAATTAATAAAATTAAAATAATTCATCATTATCATCATCATCATCATCAGCTCATTTATGTCCCCACTGCCAGGGCACGAGCCTTCTCTATGAATGGATAGGGAGAACGGGCCATGAACCACCACGCGGGCCCAGTGCGGATTGGTGGTTGTTAACGACTGCTAATGCAGCCGGGACCGGCCTTTGCGAAAGTTGCTTAACTTTAGCACTCGTCGGCCGGGCGCGTTAACCACTGCGCCATCGAGCTCCTCAAATAAAAATAAAATAATTACCAATAAAATAACCCATAAAATAAAGACAATGATATTGTGTGGACTCCTAGATTTACCAGATAGCAATTTGCTAAAAGCGCGGCTCCTCAAACATCCATGCCTATTCGAAAAGCGCGAAGGTAAATTAACCCCTTCCCCGCCGCTCTTCGCCGCTCCCCCGCGGCGAGCGCGGGCGCAGCAGCCTGCGTGACAAATTGCAGCCTTCCACAAAAAGCACGCTTAATGATAGCTTAATTGCACGTAATTGTGGAACCCAGACCACGACTGCACCACCGCTGAAAGAGCTACCCTGCCCTTCCTAAGCCCCACAAATGCAGACACACAAAGAGAACATAACTTAAACAATACAGCTCTACACAAACTGGTATCTTGGAGCACGTAAGAGAATGTTACCAGTCGAGACGCACCTCCCTGGATGAGTATTTTTTTAAAATAATTATGTTTAAAAGTTCGTAATGAATGAATACCTTTTTTGTGTCTAATTGTATGCCGCCGTTTATTTTATTCGCTTTTAATGACAGGAGTGTGTATGTAAGCGCGAAGCAACATTATGGTTAATTAAAGACCGCTTTGGTTTCTCTGAAAAACTTATTTGAAGTCACGTGGCATTGTGATTGCAAGCTTTTAGCAAGCGTTTGACAGGATACTTATTTTTTCGATTAGTTAAATAATTTTGATCTAATGAGTTCAATCACGATTACCAAGGTTCTATTGCTTAAGTGGATTGAAAACTTTAACGTTGTGAGAGCCTAGAATGCACCTTTGTGGCCGAGTCATTAAAGCGGCGTGGGAGGACGCTAATGCGCTCAGATAAACGAATAATTAACGAATCAATTCGATTACGGCCGGCCGCTTTGTGGCCGCCTCTAGTGCAAGGGACAGGCTGCCGCGAAAGAGCTGTTACCGCTTTGACACGACCACTAGGCAAGTCTGCTAATTCAGTAACGTTTCAATAGTATCGCCTGATTTTGTTGTTAGAACTATGGGGAAATTGGTAAAATTAAGCTACTGACACAAAATTGTGTCGATGTTTTAAAATATGCGAAATTATTCAAATAAAATAAGCAATGTTTGTGTTCGAATTAAATATTGATTTTTATATTTTTGGTTATTAGGCAACACACGTCTGCTCATTAGACTACCAAAAACTGTTTTTCCTCAATAGACTTTGAACTGTAACTTTGTCTATGGCATATGGATGAACATATAATGAATAATTTTAACAGTTTTGGATAGGCGTTTAAACATCTGTCAAGTGTAATAAATTTAAAAATTAACTAGACGGCAGTGGTGGTACTTTGTACAAGTGAATTTCGTAGTTGATTATTTCATCCTTAGTCCCTTTGCTTTATTGTAAAAATGTGAAGCCAGACATTCAATATGTTGTATTCAAAGTCAATGAAAATTTAAAGAAACAACGCTACGACACTGCAGCTCAGCGACTTGATAAAAATTGGAGTGTTGTAAAAAGAAAAACTAATGTTTACATTTAATAACAACAAAACTCGCAACACACTTAAACTCGTTCGTTCATATTTATTTTTATTCAGTTGTTTCAAATCACGTTTTACGGTTATATTATGTTACAATAAGAAGTAGTTATTCGTTTTATTTTTTGATTTTGCGTTTATTTGTAATAATTGTGATATGTTTTTCCGTCGGCATTCACTCGAAATCCACCCAACACTCGCTATACAACAACAACACCTAAAGACGCTTCGAAGTTAACCATTGATCTGTATTACGGCAAAAAAGTGCACTTAATCGTTTACGGAGAACAGTTATTAGCCTTCGGGGACATTGTGAAAACGACTTTACGATTCGTAATTACGACAATTACAAGTCAAATTAATTACCTTTTGAACCGGCTTCTAAATACCAGCACATATGTTATCCTTATTATTTACTGTTGGTAGTTGCTCGTAACTCCGTTTGCATGTACTCAGAGACATTTTAGCAGTTTTAGCTAGACTCCCTGGAAAAACCTGGGAAAAAGCATAGCATATCTCATCGCATTCCTCCGACGTCCCAGCCAGAGCGGCAGGGTTCCCAGAACTCGTATTTGTGACTATCAAACTCCTACCACTATTCTATCAGTGTTTCAGCTTCTGGGGTATATAGAAATCTAGTTAAATTTCTGAGCATGATGGCTAAATCGCTAAATAATAATATAATAATAATAAACAATTTATTTCAGACACCTGCCCCCCAACCGCCTAACACTCTCGCTTTCGTTCGCTTTGAAGGCGAGGCCCTCGCGTCATCTTCTAATATAATATCGAAATATAATATCGAATAATATCGAAAGCTTAGCCTATAGCTTTCGATATTGCTTTCAAATAACTTTAGAAATGACAAGATGATGCCTCCTCCTCGCCTCGCCTTCAAAGCGATCGAAAGCGAGAGAGTTAGGCGGTCGGCCCCCCGGTCCATAAAGTGTTAGTAACAATGTTTCTTAAACTAAGTTAGTAAGATTATTATGATACATCAACATCAAATAAATTCAATAATAATAAAATTAAATCAATACAAAAATAAAATAAAATAACAAAATAAAATAACAGAAATTAAAGCATTGGGTCGGCCATTTTTACGCATATTGCAAGCGTCAAAAGGCAGCGGTGACTGTTTTCTATCAGGAGGACCGTATACATACAGGGAAATTATAAAATAAAGCTTTCTTTCTCAGCAAAATATTCCATTTAGAACGTACCTGTCCGTTTGGAGCTACTTGCAAGTAGGTGTATCAAAACTGAAACAACTATCGTCTATCCCTTGGACTAAAAGCAACCTCGTACAAATCTTTTTATTACCCAAAACCCCATTAAACTTTATATCTGAGCTTCGAGTTATCTCGATACGTATTGGCCGTTTTGCCCGTTTCCCCGACAAATGCAGTTTTTAAGTCAGTTTTAATGTTCTACCTTTTAATGTGATCATTAATTTGCGATTTGCTTTTTTAAGCACATTGTGTGTAAACTGGTTTCGCGCTAAAGTAATTTATTAAGGTCGGGAGTTTTAATCTAGTTTTTTAGGAGTGCGCGCGTTTATTGATGAAAGACTTTACTAATGAAAACCAAATTTCAAATGAATCTTTTATGGATAAATACCTGCGGGTAATATGGTGTTGCAATACAAATGCCTGGAGGAGTTCGTAAAGGTTTCTAGGAAACACACTCCATTCTACTTGTTTTTGACGACCTCCTTTGGTCGAGTGTCTTGCACACCGGTTTTCATGGTGTCGTCATCTCTGAGGTCCCGGGTGCGAGCCCCGGTCGGATCAATTTTTAGAAATACCTGTTTCTCTAAATTGTTTCGGGTCTGGGTGTTTCCTATGTATAATAAGTATGTATTTAAGTATATTAAGTATGTTTATCCGTTGTCTAGTTAACCATTTATCGAGTTTTTTGGGGCTAGATAATTGGTGTGAGTGTGAGAGACATTTATTTATTTATTTATTTGTTAACTTTAATTAATTTCATTTATTCATTTATTCTATATTCCATAATTCTAAAATTTCTAGCCGCCTATGTGGTCTCATATCAGAAAGTCTCATGTTCGATTGCTAGCGTATGTCCTTACTATATTATCACGGTATGGTTTTCTTATTACTACTACAGTCTATCTAATACACTGTTTTTACTTATTTTTATTTAAACTTTTGCAACATAAATATTACATGGCGGACTTAATGCCTCCACCAGTCAACCATAGGGTGGTGCAGAGATAACATTGGTATAAATAATTTAAATATTATGTAATATAATACATGCATACACCTATATTATCCCGTCCAAACCTTCTGAGATGACTCCCGTGATACAAACGAACAGCTCTTACTATTAGACTAACTCCCTAACTCGAAAAAAATATTCAGCTGTTCCATACAAAACATCAATATTAATTCGACCAAAATGTATGTATCCCTATTTTTAATGATTTAATGATTGAAAAAATGTCGTTCTCTGATTCCTGTGGATCACTGATGCCACTACCAGATGATAGTGTTAGTGACTTGATGGTATCGTGCGCAGCTCCGGCTTATCGTCCGACCACAATGCGTGCGCCAGCGCCGGCCGCCCCGCCCCCGCGGCGCCTGCGCTGCCGCCGTCAAACCAACCCTGTAATTTAGACTTTTTATACGGCTCTAATGTCTCCACGGACGATCTTGATCCTTTTGTTACTGGCAACGGTGTAATTGGGAATTAATAGCCTTGGCTCTTGACGCTCGTGTTTCGTTATTATGGAAACACATACGTGGTTCGTTATTAGATCGGCTATATTCAATTGAAATATGATTAAGAGTAAGAAAAATATTCAACATGGATTATTCGATAAGTATTCGAATAATTTAAAAAAAAAAATTATTTCGAAAAATTATTTGAACATTCGAATAATGTTGAGTTTTTCTCTATGGTAGGACCATTGTTCGACAAGAACCTCTGATCAACGTTCCATTAGAAACTTATTTCTAATGAAATAACGTCGATCACTGAGGGGCCAGCAACTAGGTTGGCTGACCCTTAGTCAGGAACTAGTATTTAGCAACAATTGGTTAAACACCACTGCTCCTAGCTGTCATCTCGTAAAAATTAAAATTGAAATTTATGTTATTTATTGAAAAAAGACAAAGTGTTGAAAAAATTCCACGAGCGGGATTCGAACCCGCACCCCATGACATGCCGGGTCAGGTGCACTACCAACTATGCTATCGTGGCTCAATCCAACTCGCCGAAATTAATCAACACTATCTACTCTTACTCTGTAAGCCAAAGGAGCCCTATTCAATGTCGACAACTGCGTGACCAATATCCGATCTTAATATTTTTACAAATATTGAAAGATCAGTTAAGAATTAGGCAAGCTAGATTTATGATTATTTACATATGTAAATTTTACGCAAATATTCATCATCATCATCATCATCAGCTCATTTTTGTCCCCACTGCTGGGGGCACGAGCCTTCCCTATGGATGGATAGGGAGAACAGGTCATAAACCACCACGCGGGCCTAGTGCGGATTGGTGGTTGTTAACGACTGCTAATGCAGCCGGGACCAACGGCTTTACGTGCCTTCCGAAGTACGGAGGAGCTCGAGATGATACATTTTTGGTCACCCATCCGATGACCAGCCTTTGCGAAAGTTGCTTAACCTCAGCACTCGCAGACCGGGCGCGTTATCCACTGCGCCATCGAGCTCCTTGCGAACAAATTACAAAAAATTCCGTGTCATGGGGTGCGGGTTCGAATCCCGCTCGTGGAATTTTTCAACACTTTGTCTTTTTTCAATATTATTATGTAATTAGTTCGCAACAATATTTGCGTAAATGTATATGTAAATAATTATCTGTGTTATAACAATAACAGAGAACGCTCTGGTGCCACTACGACCGTATCATCATCATCATCATCATCATCATCATCGGCCTATCTTAGTCCACCGCTGGACATAGGCCTCCCCTAATGAGCGCCATAGCGCCCTGTCCTCAGCTTGACGCATCCAGCACCACCGTATAGTAGGTATATAAAAGCACTTGATCTTCATATTATAAATAAATAAAATAAATGTTTCCCACACTCACACCAATTATCTAGCCCCAAGAAAAGCTTCCTTAAGAAACTCGTTATGTGGTTAACTAGACAACGGATAAACATACTTAATATTCAAAATGATTTTTAAAGCAACTTTTGTTGCGAACAAATTACAAAAACACAAATGTTGAAAAAAATTTCCACGAGCAGGATTTGAACCTGCACCCTTCTGACATTCCGGGTCAGGTGCTCTTCCAATTGAGCTATCGTGGTTCTAACCAGCCCGCCGAAATTATTCAACACTTTTTACTTTGTAAGCCAAAGGCGCCCATTCAATGTCAACAACTACCGTCATTAACATCCGATCATAATATCTTTACAAATATTAAAGATCAGTTAAGAAATAAGCAAGCTATTTTATAAAATGTTCAAAATGATTTTTAAAGCAACTTTTGTTGCGAACAAATTACAAAAACACAAATGTTGAAAAAAATAACCGATATATAACTGATATACTAATAAATATAACTGACCCGGAATGTCAGAAGGGTGCAGGTTCAAATCCTGCTCGTGGAAATTTTTTTCAAAATTTTTTTTCAACATTTGTGTTTTTGTAATTTGTTCGCAACAAAAGTTGCTTTAAAAATCATTTTGAACATACTTAATATACTTAAATACATACTTATTATACATAAGAAACACCCAGACCCAAAACAATATAGAAAAACAAATTGTTCCGACCGGGGATCGAACCCTGGACCTCAGAGATGGCGACACCATGAAAACCGGTGTGCAAGCCACTCGACCAAGGAGGTCGTCGAATCATCGAATCATTATCATGGCGATGGTAAGTGATTTGAAAGCGCACTTTATCATTTAACTATAGGCCTCGTAAATGACGAAACACAAGAATACTGTTACCATTATTTTTATGGCAACAGACATTACGAGTATTTGGCAAACCTGGATCAACCACCACCAAAAAAACTGAGCACAATATTTCGATTCGCTGGGATCGAACCCAGGCCCTCTGAGTCTTAGACAAATGAGGCGGTAATTATTATCACGTACCTTCAAATGAAGACGTTGAATACTACGGTTTTTTTTTTCAATATTTAACGGGTAAGCACAGTGTCTTGATCTCACCTGATGTTAAGTGATGATAGAGCCAATTAATGGAAGCGCACTTCACCCGGAACTCTTAACTAATGAGGCACTGACTATCTTATCTATACTAATATTATAAAGAGGAAGACACCCTTGTATTTTTGTAAGAATGTATGTATGTTTGCAACGAATAAATTCAAAAACTACTTGACTGAGTAACATAGGCTATACTTATTAAAAAAAATTAAATAAAATACTTTAAAATATGATAATTTAATTTTCCAATACAAAATGATTTGATTGTTTTGTTGTCATGGAAACCATTGTCTCTAATAAATGAATAATAAAAAACTTTTATTTCAGACCATGGTCCATATGTCTAATGTCTATGTATAATGTCGTAATGTTAAAACTTTGTTTGAACATAGCATAACATGTAGGTACACTAATCATTATTATAATCGATTAACGACATACACGAAGTATTATATAAACACATCAACAAAACGAAAAGCTCTACTCAATTTACAATTGCCAAACAGATATAACGAGACGACCCACCGTCGTTTTGTGTGTAACATATAATAAAAATGAGTATGAAACTGCTCGCAATCTAGTTCGAAGCAATTTATTTAATCAATATCGAGACATAACTGGCGTTCTGATAGCGGCTGAAGAAATAAATCTAACGAAATGTTCGTAATTAGTTTTTATTGCGAGACGGGAGAGTGGTGCCTGGTGTTACCCAATGAACACTTTCACTGTTACCATGTATTTATTAACTGCAACAATCCGGATATATAATGTGTATATATATGGTTACATTTACTTTCCAGGAAAAAAGAAAAAAAGAAATAAATTCGCCAGGAAATATACAATATTGCAATGAGAAACTTATTACGGATCCACCCTGTTTATACTAAACGCCTAACGCCTAGTCTGCTAATTCAATAACGTCTCATTAGCATGTCGTTAGGTACTCGGTAGCCATTAAGACACATAGTTTGTAGACTTTTTAAAATAGCTGAATCGTGGCGCTGATATCTTGACCGGGAATGTTATGAACGACAGATTTAAGTAATTATGTTCCGGCGTCTTGTAAAAGTAGGTCTTGATTGTTGTGGGGAATGACCTTTGTTTCAGCAACGGGGGTAACTTCAGGCCTTTTCCTTCTGGGAACCAAAGCTTTAACATTTTATTTTTTATTTTGTGTTTTTTTTTACATGTTGTGGTTGTCTTCTATATGTTTTGTGTTTATTGTAATGGAAAGTGTCCTGCTATGATAGGGCATTTTCCAATATTTTTGACGCTGTAAGGGAGAAAAGAGCTGGACACTTGCTGAGTTTCTTGCCGGTTCTTCTCAGTACAAGATCTCCCGCCTAGAGTACGAGTAGACTTACGAACCGACGGCATAGTGACATTCATAAGAGCTACTTGTAGCTTAAACTGAATAAATTATTTAGAATTTTGAATTTTGAATTTTAATATAATTTTACTGGATTGCTGCATGTCCTATTTCATATGTACAATTTTCAATTACAATCATTCTGTATAAGAGTTGGTAATTTGTAACAAAAAACTTTAAGTATCTACATTACAAATACACACACAAGTTATGTGATTGCGTAGTGTATAGTATATAGCATTGCTTTATTAAGGCACAATTAATTTTACAATCTCTTTCTAACATCATCCTACTGTAATGTCATAACTTATATAAAGCTTCTAGCTACGACTTCTTCCACGGTCCTTCTTTTTCTAAATACAACTAGATTAACGTAGGTAGTTGCATAGTAATACCATGGAAAAACATTTTCCTTCACAATAAAAAATTGTTATTAAAAAAACTTAACTACTTATTATAAAGTAATTTATAATAGTTAAGTATTAATAATAGTTATTTATTATTTATAGAAAAACTTCAGATTTAGCCCTCTATCAAATTATAATTTCATCATCATCATCATTATCATCAGCTCATTTTTATGTCCCCACTGCTGGGGCACGAGCCTTCCCTATGAATGGACGGGAGAACGGGCCATAAACCACCACGCGGGCCCAGTGCGGATTAGTGGTTGTTAACGGCCAACGGCTTTACGTGCTTTCCGAAGCACGGAGGAGCTCGAAATGATAAATTTTTGGTCACCCATCCGATGACCGGCCTTTACGAAAGTTGCTTAACCTCAGCACTCGCAGACCGGGCGCGTTAACCACTGCGCCATCGAGCTCCTCAAAATTATAATTTATCATTCGTCAAATTTATTACTTTTTCAACGTTCTTAAATAGTAATAAAATCGCCAATATATTATTTCAATTCAAATCAACCTTTTCTTCGTTAGTAAATTCTTATCATACTTCATCGTGGAATGGAACCATTCAGCCATTATGATTAGTTTTGATAAAAACCCAAATTACATCAACAACTGACTATATAGGCAGTGATGTTTTTGACCCGGGAATCAAACGGCGGACCGCGCGGCCGCGGCGGAATCAATTCGACACGCCGAACACCGCGCCGAAGGCAAATTGCCTGTAGCTCGGGAAAAAAACATAATGGCCTTCCAAGAATAAAGACGTACGGACGGATAGTTTGATTGTGTGGCGAATTATTATCACACTTTTGTTGTGGGGCGGTGGAGAGGTGACCATAGACAATTTGTTTGTGGCGGTGAAGACCAGGTGGAGGTGACCATAGATAATTTGTTTGTGGCGGTGAAGACCAATGACCATGACCTTAAAAAAATGACATTGACGATCTAAATGAAAAAAGATTGTGTTTTTTTTTGAGAGTGTTTGCTGATTGCCTCAGACGGCATTTTCAGCTTCACCGGGCTTTTTTGGGGGCGTCGAGGAACGTAAAGGGTCCCTCAAGCCGTGTGAAACGAATCACCTTCGGAGGTTTTCTAGAGGGAACGGCATCGCGCACTAGTGCGCGTCCCCGTGCCCTACTAGATTCTCCGAAGGGTTCGGATCGGATCGGAAAAGAATGCGTATGTACACTTTCAACGCTATCATAACCAAAAAAAAAAACAAAACTACCAAAATTACCAATAACTTTTTTTTTCACTTTGTTGATGGCTTCGTGCGATTAGCACATTTAGCCAGTGTCAAAGTAATTTTTCTAACAAGTAATACATAAATAAACAATATTTCTTTTCTGTATGATGATGATGAATGATATTAGAAATGAGAAATGATATACCACCCAACCCCTCGAGTATCTCAGTAAAGATGTGGGGCTTTACTAAGTCCTCGGGCGGACTTCTTGAGAGAATTTGAAAAGTGACGTTGCACTGTTTTGTTTCATTTGCCAACACTCATGCACTCTCACGAACACTTAACGGTTAAATCCTCCACCATTATTTCACATTAATATTCGACATAACACAAATTTTAGAAAATAAAACAAAACCGCAGACATGACTCTTCACTTTCCCGCCAAGAAGTCCTTACCAAAAACTAATAATTACAAATAAGTCCATAAGGTATTTTAAGTATGATCTGATAATATAGTATATATTCGAAATAAATGTCAAAAGTCGGTCAGTCGAATCTTAGAGGATATATAGTCGCCGATCACATTAATTTTGTTAATTATTATTATGACTTCAATTAATCAGACAACTATTTCATTAAACTCGTATTGTGTTAAAAATATAACACTTTCAATAACTGATTGCCAAGGGTGGGAAAAATTTACAGACAGTGTCACGGGAGCAGCTCAATTATTGCGAAAGGTAGTGGGTTCGATTCGTTTCAAAGGAGCTGTTTCATTTTCCAATGTTACATCTTAAAGCACTTAATGATCTTTACATGAAATATTTCTAAGTCATTCAAGAAACACAGTTCAATTAATAGAATCACACACACATAATTAAGTGTCACGTTCAATCAAATTTAATTATCTATGTATGAGTTATGAAGCTGTAGCTGTATTACCATGAAGCTGTAGAGTTACAATTTCTATGTTTATTTATAGGATCTGTAGTAAAAAATCAATTACTAGTTGAATTCCAGTAATTGATATGGTTCGCGATGGTTTAAAAAATTCGTAAACAACCAGTCACACATTTCGCTATGGACGGCGCCGATCAAGTTCTTGCTCCGCTATAAATTAGCAAACAGCCCGATTGTAGGCCACGAAGAGGCTTAATTAAAAACGTCGGTTTAAAAATAATTGAGATAAAAGTCCACTTCAATGTCGCCGACGACGGAGCCAACGAGATATCCACCCACAACACTTTGTCGGTTTAAAATTATAAAACATAATTAGTGCATTTCTGTGCGCAAAAAACACATTAATACAAGATAAAAATCAGTGTTTTACGGTTGAGCAGATGCGATAATATCTAACGAAATAATTGTGAACGTTTATAGCGCTAACGACCTCCCGCGGCTGCGCTTGGAGTCAACGACCCGCAGCTCATAATTTTTGACTAATTTCGCCATTAACACCACTTCGATGTCAGTTTTGATTAACCTCGAACATCGAACGTAATTAACTTATATCTTCACTTAATGATTGGTCAGTATAATCAAATTGATACAATCTAACATCGATTTTATAGATTTATAATTCTTATAAAGAATATGTAACTTTTACGTAGCTTTCGAGGCGAAGAGCTGCTCGATGGCGCAGTGGTTAACGCGCCTGTTCTGCGATTGCTAAGGTTAAGCATCTTTCGCAAAGGCTGGTCATCGGATGAGTGACAAAAAATATTATCTCGAGTTCCTCCGTGCTTCGGAAGGCATACAAAGCCGTTGGCCCCGGCTGCATTAGCAGTCGTTAACAACCACCAATCCGCACTGGGCCCGCGTGGTGGTTTATGGCCCGTTCTCCCATCCATCCATAGGGAAGGCTCGTGCCCCAGCAGTGGGAAAAATGAGCTGATGATGATGATGATAAGGACATAGCTTTTAATTTGAAGGTATCGTGTTAATTGAATTGATATTAAAGCAGTGTTTTCGGTACTAACTAAAAACTTTAATGAATGTTTCTATCGGTGGTTAGGGCTGCAGAGTGAGGAATCTCCTGACAACACGTGCCGATTGTTATTAAAGAATATTATTCCTTTCATACTAAAATTTGCAATATTATCAAAATGCAGTTGCTGATGAGATAGTGTTAGGTATGGAATACTATATTCCGCACTCCTATCTCGTCAGCAAAGGCCGGCGCAACCGATGGTTCAACCATAAGTGTGCCAACGCTGTCGATAACAGGCAGGCGGCATACCGCGCTTGGATCAGAGGTAAAGCTCTTGGGGATCCCGAAACTCGCTCGCTGAAAGCAGCCTATAATAATGCCACCAAGTCCTGCAAAAGAGCCTACATTAGAGCGGATGCCCAGCGCGTTGCACGGGTCGGCCAAGAACTACTGACGCATCCTACGGGCAGCCGTAGCTACTGACGTCTGGCCAAAGCCGTGCAATCAACATTTCGTATCAATACCTTATTATGTATGTAAACGAATGGTCATTATATAAAAAGTATGGTTGATTTAGGAAAATTCATTTTATGTAGGCGGCACCTACGTACCCACTACTTTTGGGAATCAAGAAGTTAAAAGCAAGTGCACGGTAAAAACAGTTTTCTTAAAACAAAGTAAAATTACTTCAGTCAAAGCATATTTCTTAAATTCAACAAAATGATCCACTCATATATACTGAAAATAATATTTTCTTAAATTTAATATCACAATAATCTTGGTTTTATTTCTTTACAATAAGATTAGTTTTGTTTGTTTTGAAAAAATATATTTTTTTCCATTCAAATCATTATTTTCTTGAATACCAAGTAAATATTTTTTTAATTGAAATTTTTTTTTTCTTGAACCAATACATGGAAGCGTTATTCTTAGATTATATGCAATTAAAAATAAATAAATAATATATTAGAATAAGTAAATGTATTCTTAGAATAAAAAAATGTATTGTTGAGAAAAAAAAATGCTTTTCTTTATTTAATTCTATAAATTCTCAAACTAAATGATTGTTGTTTTTATTAAAGAAAATAGTTTTTTTCTTCTAACTACAATAACGCCTTCACTCAATAACTGTTATAATTTATATCAAACCAACTCTATTTCTTGTTTTAAGAATAAAAAAATTGATCTACAGAATTATTATTTTGAATCAAGAAAAACAAGTATCATGTAGTTATTATTATTTCAAATTAAAACTACAACTTTTTTCTCTGAAGACGTTAATGTTTTAAAATAATATGATATTTTCTTGGGTCAAATAGAGGATGTTGTTCATTCAAAATGTTTTATTTTTGGAAGTTTAGGGTGTTCCTGCACCTTCTAGTCTTCTTTACATAGCATCCTAGCCATGCTATTTTTTGCATAGCATGGCTAGGATGCTATGTAAAAAAGACTAGAAGGTGCAGGAACATCCTACATTTCCATAAAAACTTAATACCTCTTTATACAAAACTATAAAACATTTTGAATGGAACTCCTACAAATATAAAAATTGAAAGTCATTATTACAAATTTACTGTTTATTTATAATTCTACTTATACTTAAATTAATTGCGTTTTTAACGTTTCATGTCAGGTACATAACTAACATAATTAATAAAAATGATGTATATATTTTACAAGCTTTTCAATGAAGCCTTTTCTTTCTGTGTGGCAATTATGTTGTCGTCACCAGCAATCTGTAAATATTTAAATATATTATTCACTAGTTTCCCATTTGACTGATATGGGTATGCAGGAATTTGTTGGCAAATTATATTATTTGGCCTATTAACACAGTAGATAATTATGATAATGTAAAAGAAAATAATACAATACACACCTTAGCACTGACAAATATGCTATCTATAGCTCCTGCGTCGATAATTTAAATTTCTTCGTAAGCCTTTCTTTTGGTAGGTACCTACTTGATGTTCCAATACATGAGGTGTGGATGGCATCTGTGAGGATTTTTTACTGAAATAAAAAGATGACCTTGCATTATACCAAATTAACTACGGTAATATTACTAAAGAGTTGATTCTATAAAATAATGTTTTAAAATATATAAGAGCTTTTTTGACTCTTACCACTAGTAAAGGGAATTTCCAAAATTCAATTCAAGCGATGAAAAAACTTATCACATCATCCAGATTGTGTATAAAGTTTATAACACTAAGTTGGTTTTTAAATAAAAATATTTTCAGTTTTTCCAGTTTATATAAAAGTTTAGTCCCTTGTTAGTATGTATATATATATCATATCGAAATGGATTAAAATCTGAAAATTAAACATTAAATAAATTAAAGCTCAGTCAAGTCACCATAACAGCACACAATATTTTTCTTGTTTTTTCAATTATTCTCTATATTTAGTACATACAATGTTGCCTTCAGCCCCTTCACTTAATTGCTTAGATCTTCTAAGCTACATAATGGATTATATTGGGGTTTTACCATCATTTATTGTATTTTATCTGAAAAGTTTGTGTATTTAATATTTAATATTAAATAGCGGTTGTATCATACTGCTTTTCGACCAAAGATGTGCTAAGCTATGTAGCAAGGCATGTGTATGATATCCACCAATAGGATCGCTATGATATGAAAATAATAAAATATACTTACGAACATCACTTATTTGGTCAAAGAATCTTCTATTCTTCCAGGACATTGTAAAGACTATCATGTTTTTTCCACTTCCTCCCATGGATCTGTGTTGTTTGCAACCACATTAAACCTGCTTGATTGCTTTCTGCAAAATACATAATTATTTTTACTATAAGAAATAAAGAGTAAATAGATGAAGTAGCAGCTAGGAATCTGAATTTTATGCAACGGTGACGGGTTTCGAATTCGAATTTTGATAGCACAAGCGCTTTAGCTACTTACTTTAGATCAGAGCATTGTATTTGATGTTGTCTTACATCTATATTAATTTCAAATTACGTCGATCCTTTACATGACGGAAGGACAATAATTTAAACAGTCTTTCTCATTAATAAATTAATTTCATCATTAAAAAACAGTATTAACAATGGCTAAACCTTGGCATAGGTTTACAACACACAACAATAAAGGCACACAAACAGCGCATAATCTGATGGATAGATACGAACTGTAATATCAGTAAGTATTTTCTTCTTAAATCCTAGATTTTGGAAAACAAATTAGGTACTTACTTATGAAAATTTTAACAATTTCGTCGGGAACTAGCCACGCACGATCGTTGCAGCTCTGTAAGTTCTTCCATTCTAACGTCCTTAAGTAGGTAAGGTACAAAATACCTATGTAGTACTATGTACCTAGTAGGTAATGTAATGACACACACTTTACACTCGGTGAGCAGCGCGCGCGTTAAAAAGTGGCCAGACTGAATGTAAAATCCTCTTCAATAATAACTAAAGGTAAAAGCGCAACACAGCGCAACAGTGACCAACCAAACCCAGACAGCTCAAGGCAGAAAATGACTTGTGTAGCCAGTTCAAAGCGTTATAATCTTAACTACAGACTAATATTATTTCATTCTAGTATTTGTATAATTTAAGTCAAAAACATGCTTTATTATATCAAGAGAAATAATGGTTTTGTTAGTTTTACATTTCTATTGTATCAGATCGAATTGATATCCTCTAGGTTTAAATAAATATATGTTAATTTCAATAGTCTGATCTTCTTGTAATCACAAATAAAATGTTGAATTGAAATAACAGGTTAATTCGAATTAAAAAAACCATTTTTGTGGATATGAGATATTGTCGTTACTTGAGCTAACAAAATATATTCTTGCGGTCCAGAAAACTTGAGCGAAAGCAATATTTAGTTGATCCAATAAAATTAGTGTTTAGAGTCAAGAAAAGAGTTCTTTCAGATTGAATTAAATATTTTTATTTGATTTCAGTATAATAGTTCTGAATGCAAGTAAATTATTTCTTGGTTTTAAAAAGTATTTTTTACTTTGACGAAATTTCTGGTTTTGGTTTAAATAAAATTGATCACACTTCAATCAAACAAGCCTGAACTCAAATTAAATATATTGGTTTTAAATTTAGCAAATCAAACAAGAAAATATGGGTTTTTGGTTCAAAATATTCAGATTTTTGATATGATGCAAATATGCTTGAGCTAAGCTAATATTGCTAAGAAAATGACATTACTTGGTTTAAGAAATCCTTTTTACCCGTGTGTCTTCGTTCGCCCTACATTTGTTCAATGTGAACTACACATTATACACATTACTACACAACTACATTTGTTCAATGAACAATTGTTCAATGTGTACTTAAATACAAAAATGTAATGTAATTGGGTAGCTAATAATCCGATTTTATGTAGTGTTTAAATTATATAGAGATAAAAGGTATTTCCAAAAAGTTTTTAATAACGTCGATAGAATGATTTTAAGAAGTCATTACAAGGTCGTCATCAGTAACGTCGTCCAGACGCAGGCATCTTAATGACTGTAGAACAAACCGCGGCGCTCGCGTCACGAGCAAGCATTCAATGATCGCTAATGAACGCCGGAGCTTTTTTATGGGCCACAGATCTGTACGCACTGGATAAGAAGCCTTTAAACATATACACTTTTAAACTTTCCATAGTTAACAAAGAATTTAAACGGGATTAACGCAAACTAATTAGTAAAAGGTTTTTATTACAAAAACACATATGTTGAAAAAAATTATTTTTCGGCGGGCTGGTTAGAACCACGATAGCTCAATTGGGGAGAGCACCTGACCCGGTATGTCAGAAGGGTGCAGGTTCAAATCCTGTTCGTGGAAATTTTTTTAACATTTGTGTTTTTGTAATTTGTTTCGCAACAAAATTTGCGTTTAAATTGTATAAACAAAACAAAAACATTTTATAAAAGGTTTTATACCTCGGTAGATGAAGACTTCCGCGCAAACGGAGGCGCAACATCGCGACAGCAGTCAGCCCGTGACCACGGCCGTAGTAACTCTGTTTTAAACATTTCGGTAAACTATTACAAATTTTAAAGCTCAATATTGTTAAATTAAATTTATACACGAATTATAATTAAACTATTTATTACAGTTACTAGGTTCTAAGTGTTAATTACTGTTTTGATTTCTTTATTTTTATTATACTTAGACTAAATCTAAGCCTTAAACACAGGGTTGCCCAACTCAGGAATTAGATTTGTAGTTTTTGTTAACATAAGATGTAAACGTATTTAAAAAAGCTTATTAAACTCCACTACGGACAGTTTTAAATTGCATAAATTTTATGATATTAGACTAAGTGACGTTTTCTTTATTAATTAATTTATTAATACGACACAAAAACAGTTTGTGCTTACTAGCTAACTTACGCTTACTAACTAAAGCGAGATTGTTAAAAGATAAAAGAGTGGTTTTTTAACTCTCAAGATCGATTGTATTTTCTATACCATGTTATAGATTTTTTTATTGGGATTGGCGTATTGTAATAAATTATTTTCTTCATATCTAGAGTCTGTAATTCCTCGTAGTACGTGGTCAAGGCAAAGCAGTGACGTGGCGTTTTCGGTATCGATAAAAAAATCTCGTCCCTTTAGTGTCGATATCTGCTTAAATAACTTGTGAGCTATGAGTGTTTTTTTTCCCGCGCGTAGCCAATCGGGCGCGCGATACAAAGACAGATATTTGTTAGGTATTTCTTAACGGATGTTCGCTTTTAAGCCGTTTTTTTTTGTCGATAGATTCTTAGTGTCCTAATTAATAGCGATTTTTTGTGCATACCGGTTCTCGATATGTCGGCCAGTTAGTTTTTTTTAGGATATCATAAGTTTATAAGTTTATTGAAATTACAAATGTACAGACGCCTGCAAATCAACTTATTCAAAACTGTAAAATTTCTTTAATAAATGTTAAATCATATGCCAATACATAAAGTACAATTTATTATCAGGAAAACAGTAAAGAAAATATTACGCACTTAATAATAGTAAGTACTTGGATGACCGCGCTTTGCTCGGTATTTTTTTCGGATAAAATAACGTTTTCTAAAAGTGAAACCTAGCTAGATCGATTTATCGCCCCCGAAACCCCCTGCATACTAAATTTCATGAAAATCGTTGGAGCCGTTTCCGAGATTCAGATTATATTTATACATATATACAAGAATTGCTCATTTAAAGGTATTAGATAATAACACAAAAATAAATAAAAACAACCGCTGCTCAAATAACCCTCCCCGCGCCATTCCAGGTGCTAAAGTGACGCACACTTGCCGCGTTTCCACGTTAAACAGCGACAGACAACCTTTCCTCAGTATTTTCATCATCATCATCATCATCATCATCATCATCATCATCATCAGCTCATTTATGTCCCCACTGCTGGGGCACGAGCCTTCCCTATGGATGGATAGGGAGAACGGGCCATAAACCACCACGCGGGCCCGGTGCGGATTGGTGGTTGTTAACGACTGCTAATGCAGCCGGGACCAACGGCATAACGTGCCTTCCGAAGCACGGAGGAGCTCGAGATGATAAATTTTTGGTCACCCATCCGATGACCGGCCTTTGCGAAAGTTACTTAACCTCAGCACTCGCAGACCGGCGCGTTAACCACTGCGCCATCGAGCTCCTCATAAATTAACATAATTAGAATTTGCTATATCTTCCGGTTTTGAAATTGAATACAATTTTATGTTGTTTGACCAAAAGAGATAGATAGATAGATAAATTCTTTATTGCTCACACACAAATGAATTGGAATTAATTAAACAAAAACTTAAAGCTAGTAATATGGGCAAAGGCGGTCTTATCGCTACAAGCGATCTCTTCCAGACAACCTTTGGTTAGAAAATCTAAGAAAGAGATAGAGGAAGTGCGCTAACATTAAATACATAAGTACAAATAATACCCTTTACACACATACATACATACATACATACCTACTTAAATAAAAAATATATACTTAAAAAAAAAAAAACTATAACAATATGTTACTAGCAGTTGACTGTAGTAGTAAATGCTTGTGCAGTTTGGATTTAAAAGTTGAAAGTGATTTAGAATGACGGATTTCAGGCGGTAGTTGGTTCCAAAGAGACGTAGCTTTCACTGTAAAAGAGTCCTTAAAATATCCAGACCGAGTAAAAGGAGGCTTTAGTTTCCAATTACTCTCTAAATTCTCTAAACAAACTTCAATATATTCCTGTGTAATTTATTAAAGTGTATTTGACAGTCTGTAGTTAGTTTGATGTCTATGTACCTTACCTATAGTTAACATATTTTAAAATAATAACTTTACGAGAACATTCAAACCATACCTTTCATCACTTTATAGTGAAATGAACTAGGTTTCATCATCATCATCATCACCATCTCAGCCAAAAGACGTCCACCACTCTGGACAAAGATGCTTAACGTAAAATTAATATAGGTAAGTATCCTAGTATACTTTTTATATAATGTTCAAAATTCAAAATCATTTATTCAAAAACACAAATGTTGAAAAAATTTCCACGAGCAGGATTTGAATCTGCACCCTTCTGACATTCCGGGTCAGGTGCTCTTCCAATTGAGCTATCGTGGTTCTAACCAGCCCGCCGAAATTATTCAACACTTTTTACTTTGTAAGCCAAAGGCGCCCATTCAATGTCAACAACTACCGTCATTAACATCCGATCCGAATTTGTTCGCAACAAAATCTGCGTTAAAAATGATTTTGAACATTTTATCATTTATTCAGTTCAGGCTACAAATAGCTGTTATGAACGTCACTATGCCATCGGTTCGTAAGTCTACTCTGGGCGGGCTACCTTGTACTGAGAAGAACCGGCAAGAAACTCAGCAAGTGTCAAGCACTTTTCTCCCTTACAGCGTCAAAAATAATTGGAAAATGCCCTATCATAAAAGGACATTTTCCATCACAAATAAAAACACAAAATATAAAGGACAATCAATATCAGGACAATGTTACTCTCCGACTTTTTTAACTTAACGTAGCAGTTTATTTAACCCCCAAACATTTTATTACAATAGAAAGCGATAGCTTAAAAGTGCATATTATGCTACATAAAGTATTAAAACTCGAGATTTCAATACCAAGGAGACTGACTTAAATTACAACAATTCGGCATCACTGTGTGTGTGACCTCCACAGCGTCGTCGACACCTCAAGAAAAGAATATAAAAAAAGGATAATAAATCTCAGGATTTGTCATTGTTGGATTCGATTCCCGGGGGTTGCGAAGGCGCATCGAAGCGGCTGACAACACCTCCCATTGTAGCTTGTTCACTGGGAACGTCACTATTGAAACATAATCAACACCGTCATTCACAAAAGCTACAAATCACGGTTGAATAACACAAAAAGTCCTTATGGAACAGTTTTACGATTCCTACTTCAACAGTATACTGAATGATATAATTTATATGTAACGAATTTTTCATAGTTAATAATTCCTCATTAGTTGATCATAAGTATTGGATCATGATTCAACTTACGTGTAACTACAGCTTCATGAACAACTGTTTAAGTTTATTAAATTGTTTAGTGCAATAATAGATATATAATATACATCTATACTAATATTATAAAGAGGAAACCTTTGTATTTTTGTATGTGTGTATGTTTGCAACGAATAAACTCAAAAACTACGTTCCTTAAGAAATCTTTTTAGGGAGATTGGTGTCCTGACAGTTGCATCTCAATATATTTATAATTGTATAGTTTTTGTACGTTGCAATATCAACTCCTTCACTAAACATGGTGACGTACACAATTTCAATACTAGAAATAAGACAAAACTTGTAATGCCACTGTTCAGGTTACAAAAGGTTCTTGGTTCTTTCTTGGGGCAAGGTATACACTATTACAATAAAATACCAAGTACTGTACTAGATTTACCTTTAGATAAGTTTAAAAAACATGTGAAATCTTTATTACTCATAAAAGGTTATTATACAGTAAAAGAATATTTAGATGATAAAACAGCCTGGTTATAATAAAAACACATTATACTCTATTTGAATCATCATAATAAAATTAATTTATATAATTTTTATACTGATATGATAGCCTTTATCAACAGTGTCCTACAGATAACAAACAGCGTTGCGTTAAATAGATCACTAAGTTTTTATTTAGAGTATCTTGAGTGTGTCATGCTCTCTTTACTGTCTCTGCGGTGGTGGCGTGTGCGTCGGGTCGTTACGTTCCCTAAAATATGGTTGAGTGAAGCGATGGCTGATTCATATGTCATACTCGTGAACGGGTGCCGCCTGTGGAGGCTGGTCTGCTCACGCATACTTATCTTATTTTTAGTATTATTCACTATAATTTGACTTTGTTTTTCTTAAACAATTTTTTACTTTTACGATAGTACTGTAGTGGTACTGTATGACATTGTGGAAATTGCAACTGTTACCTGATGCAAATTTGTTAACGTATATTTTTTATTTTGTGTTTTTTTTTTTTTTTTTTTTTTTTTACATGTTGTGGTTGTCTTTTTTGTGTTTATTGTAATGGAAAGTGTCCTGCTATGATAGGGCATTTTCCAATATTTTTGACGCTGTAAGGGAGAAAAGAGCTGGACACTTGCTGAGTTTCTTGCCGGTTCTTCTCAGTACAAGATCTCCCGCCCAGAGTAGACTTACGAACCGTTGGCATAGTGACATTCATAAGAGCTACTTGTAGCCTAAACTGAATAAATGTTTTTGAATTTTGAATTTTGAATTTTGAATTTTTACTGGACCGATTTAAAACATTCTTTCACCATTAGAATGCTACATTAGCTCTGAGTAACATAGGCTATATTTTAAAAAAATACTAAAGACGGCAATTTAATTTTCCAATACATAATGAATAGTTTGATTTGTTGTCATGGAAACCATTGATATATATGTAAAACTCAATGATGGAAACTGTCAAAGCGGTACGAAGTCCGCCGGGTCAGTTAGATATACAATAGATAAGATACTAACAAAAATTTGATCTTACAACTTACTTAATTAAAATTACCTATATGTGGATATTTGTAAATGGCATTGGTTAACTCACATTGTCTAGTTTTAGTTGTTAATCTTCCAACAAGCAAATAAGTAAAATATTGCTTAGTTGACTTTGCATATATAGGGAGTGGCGCCAGTATACGAGAGGAACCAGTGATTGATTTTTTTCCCTAAAATCAATGAAAATAAGAGTAAGCAACAGATTTTAGTCTTTAGCAAAAATGTTATTTCGACCACCTTCTTCCTTGATGTCATCTCGTAATCATCATCATCATCATCATCATCATCTCAGCCAAAAGACGTCCACTGCTGGACAAAGGCCTCCCCCAATCTCGTAATATTTTTCAATGAAAATCAATGTTATTTTTTGGCGACGAAAATTCTGTCGATTACCCTAATTACTCTTAGATTTATGTGGGTTGTATGAAGACTTTCGTATGTGGGTTCGTAACGAAAGTTGTCCTTTTATAAAGCTTTTCCCAATATTTCACTGTAAAATAAAATAAATAAAGAATGCCCTGAGTTTTTTGCCGGTTCTTCTTTACATAGAGTAACTTATACATAAGGAGACTTTTAGAATCTCAGACTTTGCTGTGAACTTACGAATTTATGAAAGGCACTACGCCAGGATATATGCAATAGAACTTACAGCAATAACCGAAACATCGGGCACAACAAAAAAGTTAATGACGCCAGCAATTTTACTAATTTCCTAAATCGTCTACCTAAAATCGTCACCCAGGTATTTTTCTCAAGTAATTTTCCTTCGTTATTCGTATCAAAAATGGCCGCCAAGATTCCCGTGACGTAAACCGGTCATTAGAAGCTTTCAAAAATGTCATCTATGTACAAAAAGTGTCGAAATCGTCTATTTAAGTGGAGTTCCTGCCGGAGCGGCCGCGGCGACAAAAACTCGGCTGCGGACCAAATTACACCTCAGCGTCAACACGATGCCTTTACACAGTACGACACGATTCAATATGTTTTTCACCCGAAATTGTTATTCCTACCGATTTGTAATCCGAAACTCTTCCTAAAAATTTTCTTCCTAAAGTTTTTATTAATAAAATTTGTAGTACTACAGACGATAATTATAACACTCATGTTTCCGAAAATTGTAATTAATAATTGTACGGTCTCACCACCGTACATATTTAGCTGACTTAGCGACCTACTTTGGGTCGCGCCTAATTATTGTTTACTTTATTAATATATATTATTTAGTGTGGTAGTACGCAAATACGCTTGCACTGAACAGTCTAGCAAAGAGTTACCTACAACTTATTTACTGTATTTACTTGGGAGTTTAAAATAAACAAACCGTTTAACTTTGGTGATTTCTTTGTCTGCGTGCCACAACTACAACTACTTCAATCAACTAACAGCATCCTCAAGTGTACGTAGTCAAACTGGCTCGTACATTTTAATGGTCCTTCGAGAATTATTAGTGTTTTAGTGTTTCTTGTGCTTGTAACAGTAGCAAATCGGTTTGACTGGCCTCCCACAAGCGGGTCTCACCAGTCAAATTGAGAGGTTGTATATACTGTTACGGAGTGAGTAGAACACTAAACACCGACTATCAGCGATCACTTCGAGTCTATAGCACTGACTTCAGAGCTACGATTCAAGGTCAACTTTGTGTTAAACTAACACAGTGCAACTTCAAGCTTATCTCTTTCAACGTGTACTGCGTGTAAGGGTCAAGCCTTTGATTCAACTTTTACCAACATCTTAGCCACCATCAACATGGACAAACTACAGCTGCAGCAAGCGTGCTTTGAAAACATCAAAACTTTGTGTACGAACTATAAGAAAGACTCTAAAGTTCGGAAAACGGAAGACTACTTAACTAAACGTATTGTGTCTCTTGACTTGCAATGGGATGATTTTGCGGAGAGACATGAACTTCTTTTGCAAGAAATTGACGACAAAAATATAACTTACTTTTCGGACAACATATATGAAAAAACTAAGAACTTGTATGAGACAACTAAGGATGATATGCAAGCTTTACTGGGCCGAGTAACTAAGGAGGTAAAGTTTGATATAGCCGGACTAGTAGGCGAAGATTCAACAGAGAACATCAAGTCCTTATTGTCAAAACAAGAAAATAACTTCAAAGCCATCGACAGAGCTATGTCTAAAATAGATTTAAAGAAAATTTCTGAAAAATGGGAATTCGAGGATCATCTTTCAATACTAAAAACAAAATGGGAACTTATTGAGAAGCTTCACTGGGACATTGAATCATCACTGAAGGGAGAAAGTGGTGAAAAGTACTACGCTACTTTTGTACAAGTCGAAGATAAGTATGACGACCTAAAGAAAATACTTAACAGTAAAATTTGGTCGACTGGCCACTACGAACGGTCAACACCACGCATTGAAGTGCCCGAGTTTTCCGGGAGCTACACGCAATGGATTTCCTTCAAGGATCTTTACTTGGAAACCATCCATAACAACCCGTTGATCAATAAAGCTCAAAAGATGCAACATCTGAAGACCAGATTGCGTGGAGAAGCTGAGAGATTGGTACAGCATCTGAGCATAAGTGCAGAAAACTACACATCATGCTGGGAAATACTTCTTCAACGCTATGATAACACGAGGCTACAATTTACGTCATACGTTAACACCATACTCAACTTACCTACTATTCAACAGCCTGATGCCTACAACCTGAAACGAATGCATGACGTCATAAACGAATGTTTAAACGGACTGGCAAACATACGAGTCGACACGGCTAGCTGGGATCCGCTAATCGTTCATCTTATGACTTTAAAACTTGATTCCAACACACTGAACGAATATGTAAAGGAGCTTCCAAACCATAGAGACTTGCCGAGCTTAAATGATTTTCTATTTTTCCTTGAAAGCAAATTCATGGCATACGAGAGCCTGAAAACTTCAAAAAAAGAAACATACAAGCCAACTACTAGCTTTCCTATTCCGAGAACTTTTAACAAGAACTTTCATCCGAAGAAGTTTAACTACCAACATATCAAAAGAAATGACAACTCCAAAGTCTATCACGCTACGTACGGACAATGCCCTCTATGCGAGCAAAGCCATGTGCTAATGCAATGCGCACGGTTCATTGAAATGGACACAGCGCAGCGAGCGAACACTGTTGCGAAATTGCATGTATGCAGAAATTGTTTATTCAGCCATGGAAACAAAGAATGTCAATCAACGAAAAAGTGCAAAGAGTGCAATGCAAACCATCATACACTATTGCATAATAACGCTAATGTAAACAAATCGATTGAAACTAGAAATAACACAAAAAAATATTCAACCCAGCGGCCAGCTGCATCTACTTCTCAACTCCAACAGCAGCAAAGCTCTAATCATTTATCTGGAGATGAAATAGAAGTTTTGTTACCAACTGTACAACTCAGTGTCTTGTCCGCAGACGGGACAAGTATCACACTTCGAGCCTTGTTGGATCAAGGTTCGCAGGTTAATTTGATCTCACAGAACGCCGCTCAACTGCTGAGACTACCCAGACGAAGCCTTAATGCTACGGTAACAGGAGTAGGTTCCGTATCTGGGAATTGTAAAGGGCAACTGCAACTTACCTGCAAGTCAATACACTCAGATTACACTCTAAACGTTCAAGCCCTTATAATGAGCAAACTAACTAACAACTTACCTAACTGTACCTTCAATAAAGGCGACTGGCTACACCTGGAAAATTTGAAGCTTGCAGATCCACAGTACAACATTGCAAACCCGGTAGATATTTTATTGGGAGCGGATATCTACTCTGAAGTTATTTTGGATGGGGTCCTGAAAGGCAGTCAACTTCAATCTCCTATTGCGCAACAAACTAAGCTGGGGTGGATTTTATGCGGAAAATTAAAAACATACAACTGTCATGTGACTTTGCTCGATTTGAACGAGCTAACCAAATTTTGGGAAAATGAAGATATCAACCCCGGCAAGGACGATGAGTCTGCTAACGATCAATGCGAAACATACTATTCCCAAACCGTTCAACGAGCTTTGGATGGAAAGTACATAGTAAAGATGCCATTTATACCTGATTTTGAGAAAAAGCTGGGAAGCTCGAGATCTATAGCCGTTTCCCAATTTTTACAACTAGAAAAAAGACTCGAGCGCAACGATAAACTCAAGGACATGTACAAGGACTTCATAAGGGAATACATCAATTTAAACCACATGAGACCAGCCAATAGCTTGAAAACTTCAACAACACAATGTTTCCTACCTCATCATGCGGTGCTGAAAGAGGATTCAACTACTACTAAGCTGAGAACCGTCTTTAACGCATCTCAAAAGACTACAAGCGGTTATAGCTTAAACAGTTTACAAGAAAAGGGTCCGAATCTACAAAAAGAAATAATCGCTCTCATTCTGATGTGGCGAACCTTCAAATACGTCTTCACCGCTGATGTTGAAAAGATGTACCGCTGTATCTGGCTGGCCGATGAGCAACAACCTTTACAAAAAATCATCTGGCGGGACTCGCCCCATCAGCCGCTACAAGAATACCAACTTGGCACCGTCACTTACGGGATGAAAAGTGCACCTTGGCTGGCTATGAGAACTCTGAAACAGCTAGCTATCGACGATGGTCACCTGTACCCGGAGGCTGCTGAAGTCTTGCAAAACAATTTCTTCGTCGATGACCTGCTGTATGGCCATAGTACGCTCCAGGGTGCTCTAAAACTACAGCAAGACTTACTTACCTTGTTGAAAGTCGGTGGGATGAATCTACGAAAGTGGTTATCTAACGATCCTGCTTTACTAAAAACACTGGATTATAATCAAATTTCTACACAGAATGTATTTGATTTTAAGAACGAAGAATCTACCAAAACGCTCGGCCTTGGTTGGAACCCAAAAACTGACTCATTTTTATTCAACTGGAACTTGGAAACTTCAAATGAACGAACGCTAACTAAACGGCAACTACTCTCAGAAATTTCAAAACTGTATGATCCTTTGGGGTGGTTGTCACCAATAACCGTGGCAGCTAAACTACTTTTTCAAAAAGTTTGGATGAACAATAACATAGGCTGGGATGGAAAGTTATCAACCGATATACAAGATGAATGGCATGATCTGAAATCGGAGCTACCTATAGTAAGAAACATGAAACTGAACAGATGGATCGGCGGCACGAGCCGCGAAATACAATTACTCGGCTTTGGCGACGCAAGCGAAAGGGCATATTCCTGTGTCGTATACAGTCGCATTATCAATGAACAAGGAACACCGACTATAACGCTACTCACTGCGAAGACTAGGGTTGCCCCCTTATCGCAGAAAGCTACTTTACCCAGGCTAGAGTTGTGTGGAGCATTACTTTTAGCCAAACTCATAAAAAAAATAAAGGAATCACTTGCCGGATACAACATCACGATCAAGGCATGGAGTGACTCTCAAGTTGTCTTAGCGTGGCTACAAGGTGATACATCAAGATGGGAGAGATATGTAGCTAATCGTGTCACACAAATAAAGCAAGTGATCCCTGCAAACCTATGGCACTACGTTCCATCAGAACAAAACCCTGCAGATTGCGCATCCAGAGGGATGCATCCAAAGAAACTTGCCAACTTCGACCTTTGGTGGAATGGTCCAGAATTTCTCAAACTACATCATGAACAACAAGTACAAGAAACAATGACTTGTTTGTTTACAACTCAAACAGACGTCGCTAAAACAGAAGTGACAACCTTAGAGAACAAATGGAATAATAACTTTATTTATGAATTGCTACATAAACGCAGTTCATTAACACGAATACAGCGAATCATGGCCTGGATTATGCGCTTCGTCGGAAAAATTCGCCACATTACGAAACAAAACACGCCATACCTAACTTCGGCGGATATAGCGGATGCGACTAAAATAATAATTATATTTGTACAGAAATCGCAACTTGGTGACGATTACAAACGTCTTCTCAAGATGGAGCCTGTTACAAATAAGAGTTCAATTCTCAAACTATACCCTTATATGGATGAACACAAGATCATTCGCGTTGGTGGAAGACTGGACAACTCAAGGCTACCATTCGAAACAAAGCATCCCATCATTCTACCACATCAAGGACGATTCACTCAACTTCTAATCGATCAGGCCCACTTAAAGATGCTGCACGGTGGAGCTCGACTTATTTTGACTTACATAAGGCAAAGGTATTGGATTGTTGGCGGAAACCGAACGGTCAAGTCACAACTACGTAACTGCGTCCAATGTCATCGCTACAAAGCAAGTCAAACTCATCAACTGATGGGTGACCTACCGCAACCTCGAGTGAATCCAGCAAGACCTTTCACTAACACAGGCGTCGACTTCACTGGCCACGTGGAGGTCAAGCTGAATAAAGGAAGAGGCGTACGTACATCAAAGGGGTACATAGCTATCTTTGTATGCATGGCCACTAAAGCTGTGCATATCGAGCTGGTATCAGACCTGAGTACAGAAACCTTCATAAGTGCATTCCAAAGAATGTGTGCTAGACGCGGCACCCCAAAACATGTATACTCCGACTGCGGAACAAACTTTACCGGAGCCGCAAAGCTGTTACGCGCTGAATTTGAAGAGTTTCAACAACTAATGTCTCCAGATTTCTTTGACGAGATTGCGAAACTAGAAGTGGAGTGGCATTTTAACACTCCGGCCTGGCCCAGCGCTGGGGGACTGTGGGAGGCGGCCGTGAAATCGCTCAAATATCATCTGCGACGAGTACTTGGGGATCAGAAGCTTACTTTCGAGGAATTTAGTACGCTACTTACCAAGATCGAAGCTTGTATGAACTCCCGACCTCTATGCCCGCTGACCGAAGATCCCGAGGAGTTTTATAACTACTTAACTCCCGGACACTTTCTCACCGGCAGCCCAACAACGTCACTTCCAAGATCTGATTACACAGACATCAACAGCCTCGATATCAGGCGTCGCTGGCAACTCACAGAGCACATGTTCCAGCAATTCTGGAAAACCTGGTGCAGCGACTACCTAAATCAACTCCAAACACGCGCTAAATGGAATACTCCAAAGGCAAATATTAGAGTAGGCGATATCGTTCTGGTTAAGGAAAACAACCTTCCCCCTGGAAAATGGGCTTTGGGACGGGTTATGCAACTACATCCTGGTTCCGATGGCTACGTTAGAGTAACTACAATCAAGACGAAAACTGGAACTATGAAGCGGCCTATAGTAAAATTAGCTCCGCTGCCGTTACAAAACTGTAACACAGACTTAAAAAATATATACATAGATAAACAGCCTAAAACAAGAAAAATAGAGGAAACTCATTGTTATAACAAAAAATCGTCATCAACAAATGACACTGAGAACCTAATTACAAATACAAAGAAAACAACCAAAAAAGGCTTGCCTGCACTATTTACAGCTTTGTTTACAATGATTCTTATGGTAACAAGCGCACGCGCCCAGGCAACAGGTACCAAAGGCAGCGACGCGACGCCGGGGGCTCAGATTACCAACATAGAAGCCGGACGCCCAGTTTACTATGACGCTATTGGGAAAATACAAACGATACATGACGAATGGATACTACTCATGTACTATAACCTAACTAACTACTTTGATGCAACACAACGGGTGAAAAGCTACCTAGAGGGTGTCAGCAGCCTGTGTGAAAAAACCGATCCTCGATACTGCAAGGCTACCCTGGAACAATTGTACCACGAATTGGACTCTATCAACTACTACAACAGTATCCTGCTAGCTCCCCATAAGCATCTCAGTGACCGAAAGAAGCGAGGTCTTATCAATGGAGTGGGCTCGATAGCAAACAGCCTATTTGGAATTTTAGACCAAAATTTTGCCGAAAAATACAACAATGACATAGAATCAATCCAGACCAATGAAAAACATCTATTGGACTTAATGAGAAATCAAACATCAATTGTGGAGCTACAAAATAACATTTTAAAGACAAGCGAAAATAACATAAACCGCCAACTTAATATAATGGATAATTTTATCAACCAAACGGAGTCGAACCTTGCACGAATAGAATCACAGATAGAAATCGCAATGGCCACGAGCTATTTTAGTTCGGAATCGCTCGCATGTTATCTACTTATAAACAAATTAAAGAAAATGCAAGATCTATTTTTCAATACGTTAACTGACGTATACAAGGGTCAGATAGACGTGCATTTGATAACTCCAGCAAATCTTATGAAACAGATAACCGAAATATCTGGGAAATTACCAAGATCACTGGCCTTGCCTATAGAAAACATTAAAGGAGATATAAAAGACTTATATAAATTGTTGTACGTTAAAGCTCGAGTAACAAAAACTTACTTCCTATTTGAGATGCACATTCCACTGATTTCGAACGAAGACTTTAAATTATATCGAGCGATTCCATTACCAGTCACTACTAAAACAGGAAGAATCGCAATGCAACTGAGTTCCGAATACATTGCGGTGGACTTAGAGAAGAGTACATATGTTTCCTTTACCGAAGGCGACATGAACTCGTGCATACAGATAAAGATAGATAATTATATTTGTAACAAGAACCTGCCAGTCTCGGATTTACATAACAACAATGCGCCTTGCGAAGCAAAATTACTGGGTCATCGCTCGGCGTCGCCCTGCGGAATAAAAACAATAGTCTGCAAGGAAACATGGATTAAATTGCATGCACCGAACAGCTGGTTGACGATTTGTTGCGAAACGTGTACACTACGAACTATATGTGAGAATGATATTATGTCATCAGTTCATCACATATGATGAATAGTTCCGGGATTGTAACTTTGGCACAAGGATGTGTGCTACAATCGGAGCAGTCAATTATTCACTCGCACAATCAATATTACAGTAACGTAAAACTCAACTATAGCTTAATGACACCGTCACTGAACTCACCTATAAATAACATCGTCAACGTAAAGCACTACAACTACAATCTGTCGCATTTACAGCTGACTGAAGATTCGAGACTGAGAAAGGTGGATGAAGAACTGAATTCTCTTCGCGCTCAGGAGGATCACCTGCCGGTGTCTATCAGTACGCATGACATTCACCAATATGCCATTTGTTATTCCCTGATGGGTCTGGGCATCATTTTCATTAGCGTATGGGCGTTGAAAAGATGTGGAGCAGTCTCATGTCCCCAATGGGCAAAAAAGCGGACAACAGGCAATCAACCTGTATATGAAGATTTTGAACTACAAACCTTACCTAAGAGGGAGCAACCTCGGGAAGAGAGAGTCAAGATTAAGCCATCAAGTTCTAGCGCAAGAGACCTGCGGGATGAGCGTGCTGGCCGCGGACCTGCTGCTGGGACAAGCAACGTCGCTTTTAACTTTGAAAATTGATTTTTTGCTTTGTAAGGGTTCCTCTTTATCTCGACTGTTTCTTTCTTTTTTGGTTGCCAACATGTACGGTCTCACCACCGTACATATTTAGCTGACTTAGCGACCTACTTTGGGTCGCGCCTAATTATTGTTTACTTTATTAATATATATTATTTAGTGTGGTAGTACGCAAATACGCTTGCACTGAACAGTCTAGCAAAGAGTTACCTACAACTTATTTACTGTATTTACTTGGGAGTTTAAAATAAACAAACCGTTTAACTTTGGTGATTTCTTTGTCTACGTGCCACAACTACAACTACTTCAATCAACTAACAGCATCCTCAAGTGTACGTAGTCAAACTGGCTCGTACAATAATATCACTAATGTAAATATATTAAAACTCCTACTGTTGTATTTTATTACGCTTTTATCCCTAAACATAACTATGTTATGTTATGGAAATTTCCATTGTAAAGTGATGTTTTTAATGTGAGAATCGCCCTAAAGTCGCTTCTGGCACTCGCCGGCCGTTGCCACGGCACGCTCGCTTCGTGCTCGGGTTAGGTTGACATAAACACAGCGTTTATGTCAACCTAACCCGCTCGTCGCTTTGCTCCTCGCTAACTTAAGCGAATTTACTTTAAAGTCGCTTCAAATAAAAAAAAAATACTTTGAATAATAGTGTAAAAGACGGTTATGTTGAGAAAATATAGGAAAACAAATAATAGTATAATAGATGTTTATTGCTACTGACATTATGAAGTTGAATGATTCGGAATTATGAATATTAGAAACAGAAAGTAGATAAGATAAAAAATGAGATAATAGATGATAAATAATTGTGTAAATGCTATGAAGTCCAACTCTCAATAGATATAAGACTGATATATATTTTATAGTAACACCAGAAAAAATACAGCAAAGTAAAACTTAGAGCCTATTGACGCCGTTAAGAAGCCTTAGATGATCTTACTTTGCCTTTTATCATCTTTCAAACCAGGCAGATAAAGATAAAGTTGCTGATATGTATAATTTATTCTTTTTATTGTATACTAGCTATGCCCCGCGGTTTCACCTGCGTTAAAAAATATTTTCCCGTTTTTACATCTTTTTTTATTGCTGCTCCACTCTTATTAGTCATAGCGTGATATAGCCTATAGCCTTCCTCAATAAATGGACTATTCAACAAAAAAATAATTTTTCAATTCGAACCAGTAGTTCCTGAGATTAGCGCATTCAACCAAACAAACAAACAAACTCTTCAGCTTTATTTTTTTGTTATAGAGGATTCTGGATGAAGTGCGCTTTAACCTTCGGCCTTATCATCACTTAACATCAGGTGAAATTAAGACCAAGTGCGTACCCATAAAAGATATATTTCTTTACAAAAACTAACAAGTTTGTTTCATTGTAAACAACCTTTTTTGACGTTTCAATGCAACGCAACGGCTCGATCGCTCGATGTAAAGCGGCCTCGTCGGCGCGGCCGGCAGAGGATACGACTAATTATTTTTTTAGAGCCGGCGAAGTTTTGGCTTGGTTTGATGACATATAATAACAATAAGACGTGCCCGCCGGCCGGCGACGGATGGTCGCAGGCGCGGCGTCTGGTTATGGTGGTGGCAAATCATTGGTTGGACCATTACAATGCTATGATGACCGAATTATTTTTTTTTGTCATGTACAAGGTTACTTAAAACTTTTTAGCTAGAACAGGTCTTAATTTTGAAAAAAAAACTGTTATATCAGGTTGTCTTAGCCTATTCGGGTTGTGGTCTTGAAAGTTAGGCAAGATTCTTAATTGACCCAATTAAAGGTTTTCGAGGTCTTTTGTGCTTTGGTTGGCACTTTTAAGCTGTTATAGTCGCGGTTGTTGTCGTGAACAAACTAAAACCTACCAACTCGCATGGGGCACCAATCCGCCAGCGCGGTGGGGTGGTTGCTCTATCCGGGGGGATACGAGTATAAACAAGAGCACACAGGGATGGTGCTCTTATTTATGGGAACCTTCCCATGGGTGTCGGGGTGACGCAGTTGAACTTTTATAGGCTAATAACAACTTGTTATATCTTGCTAGGAAACGAGTAGGAGATGCTTTTTTATAGATAGCTCAGCAAATGACTCCATCCCACCTGATGTTAAATGGAAATGGAGTCCAGACGCGAAGATAACTGGTGCAGCGTGAAAACAAACGTAGCATCAGTTAACTTCACTCTGCCGGCCTACAAGGTGCTTCTTCACGCCTCATTTGAAGGACCCCATATCATAGGAAGGAGGGAAAACGTGTGCTGGTAGTCAATTCTTATTCTACTATACTTTTTATCGTCTTTACCTTATAATATAAATATTTTTAAGTTTAGTACCTATTCCTTAGAGAAGCTAGATGACGCAGTAGTTATCGCGCTCGGTCTGAAGTTAAGCCATTTTCTCAAAGGATATAGTTGAGCAAAAATGTATCATACCGAGCTCCACCGTACTTCGGAAGGTACGTAAAGCCGACACGGTCCTGATTCAAGCAGTCGTTGACAACCACCGCACTGCACTGGGCCCGCGTGCTGATTTATAGCCCGTTCTCTCTGTGGTGTTTGGTGATGAGCTGATGATGATGATATACCCAAAGATTCCACCTTCTAGCTGGTTAGCTTTGGTATCATCAGTACAAGGGACCGTTATAACCGGTGATTTAGCAGCGGCTGAAGGAGTCCAATATATGACTGCTAACAGTTTTCTTGCACATAGAATTTTCATAGCTTCACCCCGCAAGTATTTTTAATACCTTATCATAATGTGTCGAACATTTTACGTTTGTTATCGTTAGAGTATTTTTATAATTTAGAATATTAGCTAAAATAATTTCATATAAAAAAATATATTTTTTATAAACTAAACATTTATCTAGCAATCAAGACCTATGTCTTTTAATACTACCTACAATTATACTTACAAAACACTTATGTGCCTTACAAATAAACAAAGAATAAGCTCCGAGTAGTTATTCCGTGTTTTGTTCTTGTCATTTAACCGTCATTTCAAATTAGAGTAAAAGAGACAAAATACGAAATAACTATTCGGACCTTATTCTTTGTTTATTTGTAAGCCACTAAGGTTTAATCCCATCTTTCTTAACTCCCGACTAGGGAGGGGTGTTATGTTAGAGTCTAACAGTTAAGACTATGTTATGTTCATCCCCGTTCTACCGCGAAGGTTTTTGTTATGGTCTTTAATAATAAGACGTACAAACTAATACACGATGGTGAGCTTCTCAATTTAATCTTAATTAGATTAGCAGCAAAAAAAGAAATAGCTAACACGGAATCGGATTCAAATGTGTTTTAAATCCGTAAAGGCAAAGGCACTCAGAATCAGAATGCCAATGTCGAGATATTAAAAAGCAATATCTCTTGTAGGCGCATTAATTCCCCACGGGAGCGGCCTCTAATGACTCGTAATTACGGCGCGGTAATGGACGCCGTGATGGCGGCCCGCCACAAAGCGCGCTGCCTCCATTTTGTTTCTTTTTTCTTTTTCTTTTTTTAAAGCGATGATGTCTCGGAATGATGCGTTCCGATCCGATAGATGAGGAGATATGCTTACTGAGCGTTTTGTACAGTTATATTATTATATTATTATATTTGCGTATTGTTTTGTAGATGAAGCGTAGAAATAGTTATTTAGACGAGTATTTTAAAGGATATACCTACATTTAGCAGCATTATGATTGTCGATCTGGTATTTGTTATAAGGTTTTGTGAATAATTTAAACGATTTCTGTGTTAATATTTCCTTTAAAAGTTATTATTTTTTATATTATAAGACTTAAGTATTTTGTCATTTGATAATTTCACACTATTTAGAAAATTAGTCGGTCACAAAATCGATGATAAAACTTCAGCGAAAAAATCGGTCCGATTGTCGGTCCTGCAAAAAGTCAGTCGTGGGCGGGCACCGACAATTATATGAATGTGTTATTTACTTAATTTTATTTGTACTGAAGTAATGCACGTAATTACCATTTTTTATTACGTAGTTATTATATAAGTCAATGTCCCAGGTAAAGAAAGGTTAACAAAACATAAGACACATAATATAAAATTCTATTTGTTATTAACATTGTTATTTTTAATAGATTTTATTTTATTTTATTTTTGTTGTGTGTGATGTATTAGTTACAAATAAAGTGTTTTCTATTATATTCTATTCTATAAGAATGTTAATCTTATTCATCTATGATAAACAATTTGCACTTTGTTTTATACATCAAGTATTTACCTAAATCTTATTTGACCTAATTACAACCTAAAGACAATAAACATAAGTTTCAAATTCACACCTCATGCGCATGACATTGCAACATCAACGCAAGCAGCTGTCTTTTTCGCATTAATAGTCCAATCAATCGAAGGTTAATAAAACGATAGATATTGAACAGGTCTAAACACAAAACACACCGCAACCACACCTGCCAAAATTAACGCAACTATTAATTTAAACTAGTGGTCGCCCAGTGGTCGAAATTCGACCGTAATTTTATTATGCTGCACGGATTGTATCCTAAGCAATGAAAAATTAAAGTTTGTTTGGATTGACATCATGACAGATATCGGCCGCTCCTCTTCCATTTTTGAAATTGTTGAAAATAGTATATATGTGTGTGTGTCAAATACATGGTAGTGTGTGTAATGTTTGTTTTATAGATTTGATGTATTTTTTATGTTTAATTAAAAAAAATATTAACATTCTGCAATCCTTCTCTATACAAACTATAAGTGTGCGAAATTTCATACTCCTCCGTCCGCGCAATTTTCGTAAAAAGAGGTATAAAGTTTTTGCTTCACGTATTAATATATAGATTTGCAGAAAAAAATATTCAAACGACAATAAATTCATGAGCAGTCTGCATTCCAATTTTCGATAGGAATCTTAGAATAGATCAAACTCACCTATTATTCTATTGTGCCGTATGCACAGACGATCTCATTTATATCATTTTGAGTGACTAATAAATGTTATAATATAAGTTCATCTGGTAGACTGAGGCAGTGTGTGACATACTTTGGAAATATACAACCGTTTCTACATAGTGATTTTATTATCCCCGCCCACAAACACACTCATTGCCTCTTCAGCACACTATGCTACTATACCTTCTTAATAACATCTAACCAGTGTGTTTTATATCAGCGTCAGCTCCAGCCCATAAACTAAAATGTCATTAGTAACCTACTGCGATCGCCAACCTGCTTGCCAAGCGTGGCGATTACGGCAAATATCCCTCATATCCTTGGGGGAGGCCTTTGTCCAGCAGTGGACGTCTTTAGGCTGAGATGATGATGTTGTATATATTATCACTATCATCATCAGCTCATTATATGGGGAGTATTATGCTGAGACAGGGTCCTTGTTGGCCTCACACACTGCTTTTGTTTATATTATCTTTTAATTGTTTTGTCTTGTTTTCCTTTCTTATTCTTATTAACGTTTGCTTTGTTTTGACTGTATTGTATCTTGTGTGTGTGTGTGTGTGTCAATAAATATTTTCCTTCTTCTTTCTTCTTCCTATATGACCCCACTGCTGTGGCACGAGCCTTTCGACGATGGATAGGGATAACGGATCATAACCCACCACGCGAGCCCAGTGTGTGTTGGTGGTTGTTAACAGCTGTTAATGCAGCCGGAACCAACAGCTTTGCGAGCCTTCTAAAGCACGGAGGATCTCGAGATGATAAGTTTTTGGTCACCCATCCGATGACAGGTCTTTGCGATAGTTGCTTGACCTTAGCAATCGCAGACCGGCGTTAACCACTGCACCATTAGGTAAGCTCTTCGCATGTATATATATCATCACAATAATATCATTATATTTCCTTAGTGTGATTATTTACATATAATTTTACGCAAATATTGTTGCGAACAAATTATAATTTGAAAAAGACAAAGTTTCAAAAAATACCACGAGCAGGATTTGAACGCGCACCCCATGACATGCCGGGTCAGGTGCACTATGTTAATGACGTAGTTGTCGACATTGAATGGGCTCCTTTAGCTTACAAAGTAAAAGAAGATAGTGTTGATTAATTTCGGCGAGTTGTATTGAGCCACGATAGCATAGTTGGTAGCACCTGACCCGGCATGTCATGGGGTGCGGGTTCAAATCCCGCTCGTGGACTTTTTTCAACACTTTGTCTTTTTTCAAACTTACTTAGTAGTTGGGAATACCGGATTCCACCGTCAGCCTTATCATCACATCAGCTGAGATTTACACATTACACATGAGCTGAGATGGCGATAGCAAGAGCTGGTGTTGACCCATCTGATATCTCAGTCAGGCCGTCTTTAACCTATTGGAGGCCCTGGGCATTATACATAGTCTATGCCCCAGTGCCCAGGCACTTACGGATAATGGGGTCCATAAGCTAAGCTAGATTTTAGCAAAACAGGCAAAAGGAGTAGATAAGTAAAACTTTAGATTTATTCAACTGATATTTTTATTTATTTGCAGCCAGATAGAGTTGCCAGTGTTAGGCCCCTGGTTTATTTAAATATGCTATGAAATATGCTAACAACACTAACATAGGATTAAGCCCAATTGTTACTAATATTTACTAATAAGTCTATGGATCAAAATGGTCTGAAATAAAAATTATTATTATTATTATTATATTATATTATTATTTGAATTAAAAAGCAAAAAAAGTCAATAAGTTAGTAATTCTTGTTTCGCAAAACAAATATATTTATCGGTAATATCGATTATCGGTTAGTGATCTGGCAGGAACAAGGGGGCCCCATCGATTGCGGGGCCCTGGGCATTTGCACAGAGTGTCCAATAGTAAAGAAGGGCCTAGTCTCAGTATTGCGAAAGATGCTAAAATTGCAAGATTGCACGCGTCGTCGAGCGCGTAAACTCTACAAAACACTAATTATATTCAGTCCAACTCATCAATATTGATAGACTTTTGTGTGTTTTTTAAATACCCGGCTTTTTAAGAAGCTCAATTAAAAAGTCAATACGTATTGTTTAATCCCACCTTTTCATAAATAATGCAGGACTGTGCTTGGTTTCGTTTCATTATAATTACGATATCGGTCCGTTTCGTACTGTCATTGTAATTAAGCGCATATCAGCTAGTGCCCCGGACTTCAAAGTGCGTGCGACGCTTTGTGTAAGTCACTAAGGTAGCATAGTGTATATACTACCAGTAATTCAAGTCGAATGTACACTGAAGTTCCGTTTTTTGCCAACCCTAAAAACTACTAATGTACATGTAGATTACCACAATTTATATTATACAAATTACAAATTCTGTATATCGGTGAATTCATACCGAATTTAGTTTTTCTTAAAGGCGGTTGTTGGCGGTGGTTGGACCTAAGATCGCGGATATCTATAAAGTACTCTGAATCTTATTTGGCTTCGCAAATTTGAACTGTCAATTTGGTTACGTAGTAGGTTGTAAAGAAAAATAAGATCCAATCTATCCCTACGATTTTCAAGGCCCGTCATATTACCTTTTAGAATCTCAGATTACTTTTACCTATTAGAACTTCTTAGAATATGACAAATGACCTAGATATACCTAGACATATACCTAGATGACCTAATCTTTTGAATTCGCTTAATTCTAAGGGAGAGTGTAGTAAAATCTGGTCTCCAAATTACGCTGCAACTCTAAGATGCTACGTACCAGTGAAATGTACAATAATATTTTTGTACGTACTCTACGAAAAGCCTTTGCGTTACGTATAACAAATGCTTACATCCTTCATAAATCCTTTTTATTTTAGCAACAGATTGGAAACAAACTTTTTTTAAAGAAGAGTACCTACGAGAAGAGAGGAAGAAGAGATATAAAAAAAAAATAACAGCTAAGTTAACCAACACACATTTAGTAGCCCTGTATGTATATGCATCTGTACTTGCACCTACATGCACCTTGCAGTACTAAGAAAAGTAAGTACTAATTTATCTGGATGGCTGTCGACGATTTAACTGTTTTACTTTGTAAGTTATTTATATAGCTGCAAATATTGCTTTTGAAATTACCTATAAAATCGTTAGAATCGTTAAAAATAGATGTATAAATCTGTGTGTACGATAACCGCCTTTGTCAAAAGAATATATTTACGTAATATTGTCAACTTGACATGTGCTACTTCTCACCGTACCCGCTGTGGCCGGTCCATAATTAAAACGCTTTAAATGTCAAAGTGATAAAGCGACAATTTATCGGTATCAGTCGCTTTCGCGGCGGACGGCTCGGTGCGGCCGGACGCGTCCGACGGGCCCCGGCGACACTCGTCAACAACAATGGAATGCTTTGTAATTACGATAATGTCGCAGCTTAGAGCATAAACCAACTGTCGCAGATACCAAACGGCCATTTAAATGATAAGAAAAACGAGACACTGCAAAGTGGTGGCAAATGACAGCAACTTAAAAGGGACTATGATAGGACGAGTAATATATTTTTTTAATTATGCTACAACAATTTATGGGGTGATCGATGGAAAATGGACAGGTCGAATGTGTATAGGTCCTTTCATTGTGATAGTGGATAAGGGACTGTGAACGACGATGATGTGACTAAGCTGGCAATGATTATACGAGTATGGCCCATCCAAAGCGGCAATCACTGCTCATGGACGCCCTGAAGCTCCAGGTCCTATAGTAGATATTATGTATGAACTGTAATTTCACTGGATCTAGCATCTTTCAAACTAGAACAATACTGCTTGGCGACAAAAACGGGGGTTAGGATGCTCGCCATGACACAAATGTACCAGTGGTGGAAATAGAATCGGTGAACTTACCACTTGACAACTAGTAATAAAAGTGTACCTATCTGTCTGAGGAGGAAAGGATGGACAAATCTTTTGAATTACATCTTTGAGACTTGATTTTCAGCACATTTCCAAAGATAATAATGACACCTGTTTTTTTGCAAATTATATTGCGTGACGCGTTGATGTCGTTTCTATGAAACTTAGTTCTGAGAGTTGCTTATCTTATTTGCTATTTTAATTTTATTTGGCTAATATCGTGAGATACAGAATAACATTTTAAATATTATTTAGTCATTTTAGTCATATTTTTAAGGCAATAATGTTATTTTTCACGTAATTTTTATGTATTGCAAAATACTTGTATCAAACGAATGAAGTTAGCTAGATTGTAGACTCATCGTTTATGTAAATATGTCTGTAGGCTTGATTAATTATCTGTTCGTCGCTAGGTTGGCTAGCCTGTTATTTAGCACTCAACTCAATTACGTGTAATGGGCCATAGATAATTGATCGCTCTCTATAATCTACTGACCATAAATCACACTTGGGCGATTCAATTTTGTGCAAATTGCCTTTAACTCGTGGTTTTGTAATTAAAATGTTATTATTATTCTTTTCTCCTCTATATTATTAATCAGAATCTGTAAAAGGCGTTAACAGCAAAACCGTTCCTAGAAAAAAACCTATACCCAATAGTTTTACACGTATAAACACCACAGGAAGTACTGGAAACACACAAAGAACTGCCAAGAAATTGGTAACAAATGTTTTATTTTCTTTATAAAGCCGAATAAAGAATACCACAGCCTGCAAACGCCTAATTAGTGTGGTCGACCACTTTGATCTGTCATTTCCGCCGATCCCTATAATAGTGATGGCTCATTCTTTTTAAAGGATTTCTGTATTGTGTTCTCTCTCTCTTTCTCTCCCGGGGATGACGTAACGCAGCTGACCTCACACGGGCTTCGGTGAAATGATTAGGCACATTCTGCCTTGTATTTTTGTGAGTTCGAATTACGTTAGATTGCAAAACAAAAATTTGCACAATAGGAAATATTTTTAATATTCAGAATATTTCAGTATGATGTTTAATTTAATTTATATTTGTGTCATATGTGAGTAAATCGACCCCGTTTACTATAAGCCGTGTATGGATAGGACTTGGGGGGGATATTTTTGAACACATTAGATATAATGGGTCTCGGTTATTGTCTTAAGATGACAGCCATGAAAACCCACCAACCCGCAGTCTTATTATCGAATAAAGCAACCAGTTGTTAAATGTATAATTGCTACGTGACTGCTCTAGTTTCGGTCGATAAATTGGTATTATTGGTATTATTGGTATTATTATTGATTACGGACACAAATCGCTCAATGATCACTCGCTTAGTGCATTTGCGATTAAAATGTATGTAATAGTTGGGGCAGCATAGTGGGTTACGGGCGTTACGGCCTGATTTTCTGTACCGTGTTTTTCATGTAGGCTAATAATAAACTTGATGGTATATTTTGCATTTTTTTTAGGGAACCCTTAGAAAGATTTTCTGTTTAAACTGAATGATTAAACCTTCGTCATGGCATCCCGTGACTGACGCGAGGCTCCAAGAAACTGGCAACCGGACCGGCGACAATGTTGTGCACCGAAGCGTCTCGGGCCGGCCGACGGCGACGGTAATCGACGCAGCACGCTCAATGGGAAATAAATTATACCGCTGTGAAGAAAAGGGCAGCTTTATATCGATATCGATTCTAAAAAGGCTTTTTTTATTTTTTTATTAGATTGTTAACGCCCGTTTTTCTTAACGGCCTCTAAGTTCTAAGTATAATTATAGGTGACTGTTGCCGCTATAAAGTCATCACCTAACATGTGAACTAAAACTTATGGTATGTCGGTGAAAACGGGCATTAGTCATCATCATCATCATCAGCCTATACTAGTCCACTGCTGGACATAGGCCTCTCCAAGTACACGCCACCGAGCACGAGCCGCGGCTACTCTCATCCAGCTCTTGCCAGCCACCTTGCGAAGATCGTCGCTCCACCTAGTCTGAGGGCGTCCTACACTACGTTTGCCGATACGCGGTCTCCACTCGAGAACTCGTTTACCCCAACGGTTGTCGGTTCTGCGGCTAATATGACCGGCCCACTGCCACTTCAGCTTGCTGATCCAATGGGCTATGTGATTACTTTCGTTCTCTGTCGAATCACCTCATTCCGAAGTCGATCCTTCAGAGAAACTTTTAGTGTCGTCTATTTAAAATTAGCCAATGATAAAGCTTTTCGTGCTCAGTGGCGTACATTTGGAGAGATCTACGTCCAGCAGTGGACTAGTGTAGGTTGATGATGAGAGTTAGGATAAGATACTTAACAACAGGCATGTCAAAGTAACTATTTGGCCAAATACAGGCCAAATGCATAAAAATCGTAGAATCAGTGCGCCGCCGCACAGCCTACAAAATAACAAAACACTATTGTAGGATGGTAGGCGTTTACTTTATAGCTTAGATAGTTATTTGTGCAACAAGAGAACAAAGTCGTTTTTTGCTGCGAGTGCTGATTTTGAATCCTGAGTGTGGCGAGGGATTTAAAGGCACGACATGCAAAAAACTTTGCTCTCGTGTAACACACATAACTTTTCACTTCAGCAGCGAGAACACTTTAGTAGATAAAATATATTACGTAACATTATTGAAACTAGAAATAAATATTTACAGGTTAAATATCAGTTTTATTTGCAGAATATACTTATTTTCATTTGAATACAACAATAAGTTAAACATTCAATAAATTACATTAAAAGACAATTATCTTTTTGCAAAATTTATTTAGTTAGTACGAGATTCCGAACGTGTTTGTCTTTGAGGGCAAATTCAAAATTGGAACTTCGAAAGGGCTGGTCTTTGTCTCTCTCTCTCTCTTTCTAATGGCGGGAAAGAGATAGAGTGTGAATGTTTCGAATTGTATGATTAACCCAAGGCTGAATAAGAAATTCGCGACTTTCTGAAAAAAAAATTAAAAAGTTACTTTGTCTCACTCAGTGAGCAAAATCGCATTTTGTTCACTGATTTCAGGCAGCAAAACCTACATGTATGAGCTACTGAAGTGAAAAATAAATTACAGTCTCTTATTACGCAAATTGTTTTACACATATTTTTTTACAATAAATAGTATTAGTTCGACAATCAGACTTAGGCACTCATACAGGCAGTCATGCTATTGTTTGTAGCTGATTGGTAGGGCGCCTGGTCCATAATCAGAAAATGCGGGCTTAAATCCCGCCAAACCAATACTACATTGTACATTATGAGTCTCTAAAACAGCGTGTAAAAGCTTCCTTTACCGCTTTTATACAGAGAAGTCATTACTTATGATTAGCTTCATTAGTTGTATAAAACAATAATTAAATTTATTTTTAAAAGTAGCTCTTAAAAGCTTTATCGACATTTCGTTCGCCCTTCCCTACGGCCGCCCGAGGCGTGACGCGTACGCAGCGTACGTTGCAATTTCACCTGCGCCGGCGCGCCGCTCACTTATTAAATCCTTCCGCCCCGCCCTAATACCCCCCATTACTGGTAATATAATGAAAAGCATGCGCCAGCTGTATATAGAGGATACTCGTAGTGACATCAACTGTTCAGTAAAAATGTAGTTAATTATAAGATTGCCCAAGGGCTACTGTATTTTACTGGTGCTGTAGCTTTGGAATAAGATTGGACTTTTTAAATGAGAAAACGTATCCTTCTTTTCGGTCGGTTAAAGGGTTATTTTTATCATGCTAAAATAATAGGAATCATTCCATGTAAGTGTATCCTTTATGTGAATAAAGCTTTCTTGAATTGCGTTTTTAAGGTTCCGTACCCAAAGGGTAAAACGGGACCCCTATTACTAAGACTCCGCCGTCCGTCCGTCTGTCTGTCTGTCTGTCCGTCTGTTACCAGGCTGTATCTCATGAACCGTGATAGTTAGACAGTTGAATTTTCACAGATGATGTATTTCGGTTGCCGCTATTACAACGAATACTAAAAAACAGAATAAAATAAATATTTAAGGGGGCTCCCATACAACAAACGTGATTTTGTTTGCTCGATTTTGATAACGGCAACAGGTAGACGCTTGAAATATTCACAGAATATTTACTATAACATAAATAATTAAATTAAAATAAAACAAATATTTAAGTTGGGCTCCCATACAACAAACGTGTTTTTTGCTGGTTTTTGCTCGATATTAATAACGGCAACAGGTAGATGCTTGAAATATTCACAGAATATCGAGTTATATTATTCACTTTAAAAATAAATAATTAAATTAAAATAAAATTTATATTTAAGGGGGGCTCCCATACAACAAACGTGTTTTTTTCCAATTTTTTTCTCGGTCATAATAACGATAACAGGTAGAAATTTGAAATATTTTTATAGATAATGGTACGGAATCCTTCGTGCGCGAATCCGACTCGCACTTGGCCGGTTTTTTTATTAGCTCTCATCATCACAGTGACAATAAATAATCGCCTGTTGATGACTTTGAGTAGGTAAATAATAAATATTATAATAAACTTAAATTATGTAGATACTCAAACAACACGCGTGGTAACAAACGGGTAATAAAACAAGCTAGAAATTGATTTTACATATACATGGATATTGATGTCTTTGAAGATTATTACAAGAATGGATCTTTGGTATTGCGAACCTAGAGTTATATCTTAATGAAGTAAACATGAAATAGTCATGTTTTATTACATTCAACAGATTTTAGGAAGCTATATCTACGAAAACTAGAACATAGCTATATAACTTTTTAAACTATCATGGTCACTTACATTAGAATAAATATTATTAACGGGATTATTACCATGTTTTTGTTGTGTTTGAGTATCCGATATTTCGGCACAGTTGCATGCGCCATGATCACGGATGTACTGAAGTTATTGCGGGTGGATGATAATGAGCAGATAAAACGATCTACCCTCTTCCTTAGTCGTTTTTTGCGCTCGATACTCGTACCACTGTCTCCTAAGTCACTGTTCACTCGAACTTGTTCTCGACACACTACACTGACCGTATCAGATCGCGAATCGGCACTTTGTTCTTTTTGCGGTCTTTACATAAGCTAATCACTGGATTCCAGATACGCGACAGTTTAATTAAACCCATCTTCGCGATTGAAAATTTTCTGTATTTTGGAATTTCAATCGCTTCTCTAACCAATCTAGGTATGTAGTGGCGTTTTGTCGAAATAGAACATAGCTTTCAACAATAACTAGAGCTACTAAGGTACCGAATTAATACAGACGGTAAATTCTGGTTTATGTGCAGCGACGCGACGTGCTATCTAGTAATATAAGCGACGTTTTATATTAAACGATGGTGGTAACAAAAGCAGGGTGTCTAATGCGAGTTTCATTCGCCATCCGATCACGTTGCCTTAAATGAGAATTTGTATACCATTAAACCCTCAGTCTTATTACCGAAAAAAGCAACCAGTTGTAAATTGTATAATTGCAACGCGACTGCTCTAGTTGCGGTCGATAGATACATTGGTATTACGGACACAAATCGGTCAATGATCACTCGCTTAGTACATTTGCGATTAAAATGTATGTAATAGTTTACATACATGGAGGAGCTCGATGGCGCAGTGGTTAACGCGCCCGCTCTGCGAGTGCTGAGGTTAAGCAACTTTCGCAAAGGCCGGTCATCGGGTGGGTGACTAATAATTTATCATCTCGAGCTCCTCCGTGCTTCGGAAGGCTAGTTAAGCCGTTGGTCCCGGCTGCATTAGCAGTCGTTACCAACCACCAATCCGCACTGGGCCCGCGTGGTGGTTTATGGCCCGTTCTCCCTATCCATCCATAGGGAAGGCTCGTGCCCCAGCAGTGGGGACATATGAGACGATGACGTTGAAGCGATTTGTGTCCGTACCTAATACCTATTTATTAACCGAAACTAGAGCAGTCGCGTTGCGATTATACAATTTACAACTGGTTGCTTTTTTCGGTAAAAAGCCTGGTCTAGCCTACCAATAGTATTCTCATAGGTTCAGGGCCTGATTTACCCACAGGCTTATAAGGCTGGATCCTAAGGCGCTAGGCTTGAGGGGGCACTGAGCTTGCCTTTGCTGGCACCACTTATTTTAGAAAATAACATTTGGTAGTTTGGTCTGTGTTGTGAGCAGTATGACCCGAACAAGGCCCTAAATAGGCCGGAGCCCTCATCCCCCTCAATAAGGTCCTCTTGCACAGAGCTCAGAGGCTCAGAGGGAGAGAACGTGGGTAAAGGACCATATCCTGGTTAATTTTTTCCTGTATTCAAAAAATTAAGGACGGGTCTGGGGGGGGAGGGGGCGCATATTCAAAGTAAGCATAGGGCTGTCAAAACTCTAAATCAGGCGCTGAATAGGTTAGATGAAGACCAAATACTTCCATTATGGAATATTAAAAATCTTCTTTTTTAAACTCAGCAATATACGGGTCACGTTTTAGTAGTTTAAGGGGACATGTCAATAGAATTCAATGACTAAATGTGTTTACGATGGCCATATGCGAGTGGTGGCGTGGTTTTATGGTCCTTTGGCGTGCGTATGAAGACATCGTACGGAGTTATGGCAGCTAGGTCAGACGGGTTTATGGCGGGCGGCGCATCTTTGTGGCAAGGGCACGGGCTTGGACGCGAAAGGTAGAGGTTTACGCTTAGTGGTACCATAATCTACTGTCTTTCTGTTATTCTTAGCGGGAAGATGCTTTTCTATTAACGCTTCCTGGCGACATACGAGAAGAGTAAAAATTTTGTTATAAAATGTGGGAAACATTTATTTATTTTATTTATTTATTAAATATAAACTCATTGTTTTAAAAAAAAATTTTTTTTGTAATTTGTTCGCAACAAAATTTGTGTTCAAAATTATTTGAACATTTATAAATAGCTTGCTTACTTCTTAACTGATCTTTAATATTTGTTAAAATATTATGATCGGATGTCAGTGACGTTAGTTGTTGACATTGAATGGTCGCCTTTGGCTTTCAAAGTAAAAAGTGTTGAATAATTTCGGCGGGCTGGTTAGAACCACGACAGCTCAATTGGAAGAGCACCTGACCCGGAATGTCAGAAGGGTGCAGGTTCAAATAGGGACACGGTATCGAATAGAAAGTATCGATTCTGTACTCGTGAGTAGTATCGGAAGAAAAGTATCGTACTCATAAAAGTATCGAGACAAAAGTATCGATACTTCAAAGTATCGAGTACTTTTCTTAGGGCTTATGCCTATGCCTATTGAGCATACGTCAGTCAGGAGGAGGACGTCAATGCCAGTTAGCTGTAACTAACATTAACAAAAAAATTACCTTGACGGATTAAGTTTAAGGTGTTTCTTTAAATGTTTATGCATGTTTGACGTTATTTCCTGAAGTTTTTTTGTTTTTGAAACATGTCTTGCATTTAACTTCGTATTGGGTTACTTTGACAGAATACTGCCAAAGTTCACTTTTACTAGGCGGCATTCTTCTAATGACTCCAATATTGATAGACAACACAGAATAATAGTGAGTAGGTACTTTTAAATTACGTTTTATTAAGTAAAATAATATTCAAGCACAATAATGATCAACCACATAACCGCATTGATATATCAGAAAAACAAAACATGAAAGGAACACGAAGAATAAATAAAGCAATAATATTAAAAAACAAACAACGAACGACGAACAAGTGAATGATTGTTAGTGAAATGAATTAAATGAAGGAAAGGAATGATAATTACTGAACTGTAAACGGAACGAAAGATTTCGAACTTAATGTATTGTTGTAGAAGGTTCGTCACAATTGAACTAGGGCTGTAAGGCCAAGTTTTAAGTGAGTAATTTCTAAGATTATTCATCGAATGAATTACGATACGAGACCTGTCAAAAAGTACTCATTGAGTAAAAGTATCGAATACAAGGTATCGAGTACAAAAGTATCGCTATCGAAAACAAAAGTACTCGATACCACAAAGCATCGATACTTTTTTCGTGTCCCTAGGTTCAAATCCTGCTCGTGGAATTTTTTTCAATATGTGTTTTTTTAATTTGTTCGCAACAAAATTTGCGTTAAAAATTATTTGAACATTCATTGTTTTAACTTTAAAAAAGTAAAAATGATTCGTCTATCCAATTTTGTATAATAAATCCAAATAAATCGTAAAAACTATATTCTTTTTGAAACTTTACAATCATGATGAAACATTTAAATTCATCTGGGCAACGTGCTGGGAATCCCCCGGAGAATCTAGTATCATACTGAAGCACGCATGCGTAATGCCATTAGCCCTACACAAAACCTTTAAGGATTCTAAGAGGACTAAGGTTTTAGGATCGAAAACTTTACTTCCGCTTCCGCTCCGCTTATACATCAGCCTCCACCAAGCGGCGGGTATCACAAAGATGAGATATTCCGATTCCAAGCACGCGCGCCATAAACGCCCGCCCATTCTCCAACCTCTCTATTGCCGATATTTATTCACAACTCGCGAATATGATTCATACTCTGTGGCATATGGTTATAGGAATAAACTTTGTTGCTTCTTTTGTGTTGTTAGCTTTCATAAGTTGACACACACACCACAAAATAAGGAGACTGCAGAAAGGAGGCTTCATACTAACGTGCTCGACCAACGCACACGTAGACACCTCTCACGGTCATGGAATCCCGGAACAATCGGAGCGCAGCTGTTTCGAGATTACGGGACTATATGTGCGTTACTCGAACGTGGTACCTATGTGTAAAGCTTCAAAATTCAAAATTCAAAATCATTTATTCAGTTTAGGCTAGAAGTAGCTCTTGTGAATGTCACTATGCCATCGGTTCGTAAGTCTACTCTGGGCGGGGGAGATCTTGTACTGAGAATAACCGGCAAGAAACAAAGCAAGTGTCCAGCTCTTTTCTCCCTTACAGAGTCAAAAATATTGGAAAATGTATTATCATAGCAGGACACTTTCCATTACAAATAAACACAAAACATATAGAAGACAACCATATGTAAAAAAAAATATAAGTTAACAAATTTACTTCAGGTAAAAGTTTCAATTTCTACAATGATGACATTGTGGAAATTGAAACTTTTACCTGAAGACTGTAGTGGTACTGTATGAACAGTACCACTACAGTACTCTCGTAAAAGTCAAATATTTTTTAAGAAAAACATAGTCAAACTATAGTGAATAATACTAAAAATAAGATAAGTAGCTACCTTCTGCAGTCTCCTTTTTTTGTGCAGATACATACCTATAGCGTTATTTTCTTAAACTACTTATTGAAAAGCAGCGGTTACCGAGTGCCAAGTGCTCGGCCTGATATGCGATTGTTCTAGGTTCAGTTCCTACGGTTTTTGGAAGTGAAAATGTGATCCTCATAAAATATTTCACCCCTGAAACGTAGACGTAATGACTTTAGAGTAGTCCCACTATAGTTGTCCCGTGTCGATACTAATGGGACTTACCTTTCTAGAGATTTCAATAAGTGAGAGAGAGTTTGTTGTATAGGAGCCCCTCTTAAATAATTAATATATAACTAAATATTCTGTGAATATTTCAAGCGTCTACCTGTTGCCGTTATCAATATCGAGCAAAATAATCACGTTTGTCGTATGGGAGCCCCCTTAAATATTTATTTTATTCTATTTTTTAGTATTTGTTGTTATAGCGGCAACAGAAATACAAAATCTGTGAAAATTTCAACTGTCTAACTATCACGGTTCATGAGACACAACTGGTAACAGACGGACAGACCGACAGACAGACAGACAGACGGACGGACGGACGGACGGACGGACGGACGGACGGACGGACGGACGGACGGACGGACGGACGGACGGACGGACGGACGGACAGACGGACGGACGGACAGACGGACAGACAGACAGACAGACAGACAGACAGACAGACAGACAGACAGACAGACAGACAGACAGACAGACAGACAGACAGACAGACAGACAGACAGACAGACAGACAGACAGACAGACAGACAGACAGACAGACAGACAGACGGACGGTTTCAGTAATAAGGTCCCGTTGTACCCTTTGGGTTCGAAACCCTAAAAATTAAGAACCCGCATTGAATTGAAACTACTTTTATGGATCTACTCGCGTTTATTTTACATATCAGTTTGATTTAATGTTTATCCCGACGTTTCGAACACTTTCCAGGGTCCGCAGTCACAGGGAGACAAGTGTTGGTGTTGAAGACAGGTGGTGGTAGCTGCGCTCAAAATGTTCCGAGCCGTTCCCAGATCCGTGTTTGTGAGAGGTTGTCTATGTAGGCGTTGCTTGAGCGCGTTAAATATTAAGATTATCTTCTGGGTCACCTTATTTTGTACCCCTGCCTAGCTAATAGTATAGTATAAGTGTGCGTGTGCACACTACAACATGATTTCGAGATCGTGGGGGTTTTGACCTTGCTAAATGCGGGTTGGAATCAAAAATCGAAAAATCTGAAACACAACAACCTAAGACCTTCGGGAATCGAGCCGAGCGCTTTGTCACTAGGCCGCCGAAGCATACCACTGACCACCGACGCCCAGTACCCAATACTGCTAAGGACAAGACTTATCATAAGGTTGACAAACAAAACAAAATATTGTATGGAGTAAAAGTTGTTTTATTCAAAAAACACTCACTGATTGCAATATTATACCATTAAACTACAATAAATAACAATATCACAAAATATATAAGTCGTTTACGCAGTGCATATATACATATAATATATATATTTATAACACGTCCGTACAATCAACGTTGTATATACAAGGAACAGTTAACTGGTGTACATTATATAGTGTATAAGTATTTTAAAAGTAACAGGCAAATTGAGGGCAAGTTTAACCACTTTTTAATATGTATATGTTTTTAATATGCGCAGCTTAAATACAGCATTTTTATAATGAATAAAGCAAATAAGATACAAATTATTTGCATGTACGCAAGAACTAGTTTAAAACATTATTTATAACTAGTTCGTATATTTTTATATATAATATAATTGATAGAAAAGAGTTGTAACTTTTATAAATAAATCTAGCTTGATAAAGATTCGTTAATCTCATGATTTTTATGTAGGTATATACTAGTGTCATTTTAATATATTGTGATGTCCAAAGTTCAATGAAATAAACATTGAATATGATAAAACAAAGATTTATCTTTTTCCAGACACTTTTTGTCCAGAGAAAACATTTAACTCCTTACAGAGTGGTACAAGAGAGTAACTTTTAGATATGCTATTTGTCACACATTAGAAAGTGGTGTAAAGTGACCTTTGTAAATTACAATAATCCTATTGTTTTAAAGTAATTAAATAACTAAGCCTTGTTATAACAATATGGTTAAAATTGCTTTTTTTTATTCACATAATATCTTTCAAGAACATTCTGTAACAAGTAACAGTTAGTTTTGTATGATATTTTTATTGTGCTAATATGTATTAATTTAATTGTTGCAAAGTCTACAAACAGTCAGCATCGTAAGAATACTAGCATTTATATTTACAGAAGCCATCTCAATTAGTCAAAAGCATCTGCACATTTAAGGAAACTAAGCCATATTGTATGAACTTAAGAGTGATTTTTGCTTGAATAATAACAGTGACAGTGCTTGTTAAAAACATACTCT